>DWPT01000743.1:0-21876 GCA_018251895.1 Agathymus mariae mariae
AGAAGAGATGGTCTAAATGTATAAACTTATTAGGAGATTATGTAGAAATGTAAATTTAATTTGAAAGAGTAAATGTTATATTATACATTGATTACCATTACTTTTTGATCGCCCTAGTACTTAATGATTTTAACGAACAAAAACCAACAGTTATAGATATTAAAATATTTTCTTAGAATTATATTGCCTGGCTACAAAAAATACTGCAGGAAGTTTCAAACATGATTCTAAATTATAACTTGCTTGTGATTCCAGAAACATGAAACGATTGAGTTCATTATCGGCCTTCCTATTGTTATAACTACACGGTGGGCAACCAATGGATGTATTGCGGGGATGAGTCGAATATCCAACGGAGTTGTAATAGAATGGAGTGGCGTTAGACGCCAGATTCAAGCTATACGTGTCATTTTCTTTAGTTTACTTGTAAATGTTTTTATTTCGAGCCTATATGTGGTGAGCTATACCTACAAGTATTTTCCGAAAACGGTCGCAATTTTGTTGCAGACTCTACAGAATTATATATATTT
Organism: Agathymus mariae mariae; assembly: GCA_018251895.1. Taxonomy (NCBI): domain Eukaryota; kingdom Metazoa; phylum Arthropoda; class Insecta; order Lepidoptera; family Hesperiidae; genus Agathymus; species Agathymus mariae. The sequence goes on from DWPT01000743.1 coordinate 531, forward strand.
TTTGCTAAAAACATTCAAAACATCGAACAGGCTCTAAAGCAAATAAAAATATAAAATTCAATTTTGTTCCGTTTTATGCTCCTTACTTTGATGATTTGTGGGATGTCGAAATTCAGTCGGTCAAATAAAACGTGTTATGGGCAACTCTTATTTGACTTACGAGGTACTGTTTACCATATTTGGATGCATATTTTATTGATTATTTAGTCTACAAATTGTTTGACAATTCAATAACTAAACAATTGCAAATTATGTGATTTAGTTTCTTAGGAATCGTAGTTTAACATCAATACTAATAATGTTCATGCCTAATATTCGTCAAGTTACTACGGTAAATTAAATTTTATACTGCCCTTAATAGTTTCAAAGACGCATGTAACAACAGGGTGGAAAGGGATAAAAGAATTTTTTATTTAATCAAATGGGAAATTGCTTGCTGTTCCTAAGGACCTAGAAGTAAAGTAAATTACATGTCGAAAATTGGAAATAATGGTCACGATAATTCGTCTTCGAATTCGATTTATAAAAATAATAGTTTTTGTCTATTCAATTAGAGATAACAAAAAAAAAAGGTTTCATTTGAGCAACAAAAATTCAACAAAATACTCCAAACTTAATTGAATGGATGCAAACAGTCAAATGTGCCCTATTAATTTCCAACACTTACTTCATTGCTTTTATGCTAAGTAGGTGTAGGGTCCTGGGCTCTTAAATATTTCTGCCATCATGACCGCGAGGTTTCAGTGAAGTGCCACCACGATTTGCTGGTGCTAGTGTGCAAAAAACTGTCATCGACCCACGCTCCCAAAAAATACACGGGAAACAAGTGAAAACTGTGTCGCGCATATATGAAAATATACGAACGAATCTTTCCTAAGCCGTTCCGGGACGTGCCTTTAAGGATTTTTAACATTCCGGCAGTGTGGTGAGTCATGAGCCCAAGGACTTTCTGGTTTCGTGCTTTTTTTTCAGAAAACTTAGCTAACGTACGGTAGGTATAAAGTGTATTTTTGTACTTATATTCTAAGGAAGAACAGGTGGATTTTCACACATCTGCCTTTTTGCTTTAGTATCCAGAATTAAGAAATTGATAATTCTGAGCTAATATAAAAAGTATATAAAATTATTTAAAATTAATTAATTATTAAGTTTCTGAATGAATTTCCGAAATACTTCAATAAAAAAAAATACAAACTATTGGGAGCACTATTGTTGTACATGAATTTAGATCAAGATAAGGATTGCATGATGTGATGCAGTTAACAATGTGAAGGCTATTGTGTCTTTGCTTTTTGTGCTCATGATTTCTATCATTCTAACCAAGAACACTTGGTAATCACACACATAGGATCTTGTTAAATGTTTTGCAATTGAAGACTATTGCCCACAACAAGCTCCCAAGCATTTTTCAAAGCGCTAGCGAAATATACATCATCAAGTTGAAGTAGCAGATCCAATGGTGCTAAAATTAATTCAACACAATGACTGGGAAACCTGGTTCTGCTGTATGATGAAGATTATTTACGTTTTGATAACGTTCTTCAATAAGGTATCAGATACATGACGATCCCTTCCCCTGAGGCTGTCGACGAAGTTTGACTAGCCGAAGATGAGACTAGTGAAACCAACATCAACAAACGTTACAAATCCTTTTTTACGGCGATTTATGAATTCAAAAATAATGTATATTGATTTATGGTTTGGTAGCCCTAATTTGTCTCAAACAATGTTTTGTATCCGTCATAACATTGTTAAAATTTTGCCTTAAAATTTATTCAAAAGGTTTACTCATTCTCTACCTGGTAACACAATTACCAGTTGGGGAGTTTCACGTATAGTTCTTGCAATCGACGAGCACGGTCGGCCCTCGGTTGTGGCAAATATACATGTATAGTATATATAGTAGCGGACTCGACAGACGTTCTGTACACATGTTTTTAATTCGAAAATCTCCAGTGGAAAATTTCTATTTTCCAAAAAAATATTTTCCAGTGGACCAAATTGCAGATCTAAACCATTCTCAAATCCCCTTCAACACACACAAAAAAAATTATCAATATCGGTCCAGTCGTTTAGGAGGAGTTCAGTGACATACATACGAACACATGAAATATATATATATATAAATATATATATATATATATATATAAAGATACGTAGTCGCGTATTTCTTTTAGATTCGAATTCGATCGAGTGAGGGCTATCCTCTCGGGTTAGTTCGCTGCCTTACTTCTGTTATATTACGCATTAGACGGAAGACTTTCTGCAAGGACGAAGACGGGACGGAACGCAGAAGGTGGGCAATAAGCCAGTTAATTACCGTCCCTGTAGTGAGGGCTTTTGAACGATGAATCGGGGATAGTTTGCCGCTCGGCACTGAGGAGATGGTCCGCCATGTGTTCCAGCACACCACTTCATTTCAGATGAGCAATATATCAATACAACTGTGATTTCGCCATAGACGCCATTGCTGTGTGACGCACCATATCTGTCATAATTTAAGTCGCGTTTTGGCCGCGCAGCCGTCAGTTGATGTGTCGCACCATTTATTAAATGCAAAGTAGTTTTCGGCAAGCTAACTTTTACACTTACATAAATATTATTATAGCGTATGATATAGATTCCGTAGATATAGAGTTAGGCTCAATACTTTTTTCAATTAAAAAAAAAACTGTCTTACCTTCTTTTCAGTTAGACTCTTCGTCAGTTTGGATTGTACCTTACAGTTAAATATGATTTGAAGAAATAAAACGTGATCATTGAATTTCAATTTCATTTTAAACGTATGTACACATTTTCTTGAGAAATCTGTCTTGATCCGTACAATTAAATGCACAATGCTGAACAAGAAAAGAATTCTCGTTTCGGAAATAAAATTCGGAATCTCTCAAGGTTAAATTGTTTCATTTAAAAGTAAGGGCTCTTATTTTATCCTTGCTGACGAATGAAACAAAGAAATTATATGTGGGGACTTAAATTGAATGTTTTAGGTAAACAGGGGCTAAAGAGCCGGAAAATTAAGAAATGAAAGATAAGATTGGCAGCTGAAAGCGAGATATTAAATTATCGGCCTGGTTATTTTTGGCTTTACCTTTCGATAGAGGTTTAGGGGGAAAATTGTGGTGATATATTTACGTGAGATTTAGAAGCAAAACTTTAATAGCAACGTTGACGCTAGGTTGCAGGGGAGTAAATTATATAGTGTGGGTAAAATCTTTCATATTTATACAAATTTTGCACTGAAAAAACTAAGCATTGAAAAAATTAAGCAATCATAAAGTGATGGAGTTAATTTGATGCAAAAATTTGACTTTATGACGGGTGACGCTGGTTTGGGACGGGACGACTACCTTGGGAGGACTGAGACTGCGGGAAGAGCTCGGGGGGAAGTCTATCCCTAGTGGGAAATAGAAACTAACCGTCACCCTCTGGAAGATCCTAGTGCTCTGGAATCGGTCGACTGATTTCTCTTAGACCGAGAGTCCTAGAAGCGCACCGGATCAACGATAGCTGGCTTCGCTGGCACCGTGGGGTATCCACCAACTCAAACGCAGCAGTGCCATAACTTATTTATCACTAATAAATTGGCAGCAATAAAGCAATGAGACTAAATGGAGAACGACGTAATCGGTTGAAACAAGAGTTGACTACACTCAAGAGTGTCGTCGGGGCGTTCCGAGAATGACTCACGACGGACAAAGCATGTCCGTCCGCTGCGAAAGCAGAATCGGAACTAATGACCCATTGTCTTTTTTTTGCGCCCAAACAAGAGAAAGGGCTACCCTCCGGGGATGCATGGAAGGGACATGGTGATTGCTCATGTCATGTGGGACTTCGATATACCTAGATATTTACCCACGAAGTACCACCTGAGGCTTTGGTTCTGTAGCATCTAAGCCTTCATCTATTGCAACCCCTGTTAGGAAAGAACGGCGTTAATTAACCTAGTGTCTTGTCGTGCGCCGCTTTATATAGAATGTTTAGGAAGGCAGTGGGTTTACCAGTTCCACGTGCAGCTTGTAAATAGAAGAGGTGGTGCCAACATGTATGTGATTCTATAAAGATATATTTTAATGTATGTAGGTGGATACTATTTAGAAATATAGTTTGCGGTATTCGTGATTGTCTTGACATTGTCTATACATTATGTTATAAAATACTGTTGCAAATATTGTTTGATAGTAATTGCTGTTATAAATGTACCAAATATTCACCATAAATTAATACCACATATTTAAGCGTCTCATTTACAGAGAGGGGTATCAGGGCAAATTGTTAGGATATAACATAAAATTATAGCATAATTATAGCATATAGCATAAAATTAGAGCAATTTTCCCACTACATATAAATATTGTAGCTTGTCTACGGTCTTCAAAAAATGTAATTATAGAGTGCCCAGGGTTAATTAAGTTTATTGTGGCTGCAGAAGCACGTATATTGGACAGACTAAATTGATCTTCTCTAATAAAGGACAACGATATGGACACCGCGATTTGCGTTATCACTTACGCACTGCAGCAGACTGGAACAACTTGCTCGTGTCGGTGTTCTCGCCTACTTACGACGTGGGAGTCTTCAAGAGTAGAGCGAATATTTTTTTATAATTTACTGCGTTCAACATCTCAGACTTCAACATTACTTACCATCAAGTGGGATTGTTATCAAACACTCACTTATTTTACGTAAAAAAATTAAAGACGACATATCTATGCAGTAAAAAGGCACGACCCACATAATTCGATCAGTATAAAAATTAGTTACAACGATATATAAGTTCAAAGTTCGTGTCAAAACGTAACTACAGGCGTATAAGATACACGAAAGATTAATATCGTTGATCACAAAACCAATGTCCCTAAAAAAATTCATATTTAAGTAACAGTGCAGGATTCGTTCAAAAAAATAGCGACTTGAATATTGTTACTTGAAATACATTAATAATAACAATACAATATCAAACGTAAATCTCACGCAAACATATAAGAAAATCGCGCTCACACATGCACATACACACTTACACGCACACACACATACACACTTACACACGCACCGAACATAACGATACGTTATTATCAAATTATGAGTTTCTTATTTTAATACAATTTATGACTTATGAGAAATAAAGATTCTTGAAACCGAACTGTTATTAAATCTCTTAATGACAATAAAAACAAAGAACGTGGTTTAATAAATTAGTTAATAAAACAAAGACACGTACTAATAAACCTGAAATATACGGGTTCATAAATTTTATTAACAATCACGTAACATAACAAGTCGTAGAGGATGTATAAAAGATTAAACTTACGCATTGAAAAGACTACCCTGTACGTTTGTCATTCACGGACCGCGCATCGTGGTACAGGTAATGGTGGACTGAGTGTGAAAGGAGAGAGTGCAAAAAATTTCAGAGGTGTTATGAATGGGGGAACAAAAGCATTCCAGTGCCATTTCCCATTGAAATGTTACTTTTAAATTTAAGCATGCAAATACTGTGAAAAATGTGAAAATTCCTTTTTTTGTTGTGAATGACATGTATGCAGATAATTAATAATAATATGGGCAATAAGAAGGTCGCTCGATCTGATATTCAAATATAATATTTATTTATCATCTTAAATAACTCTTCAATATATAAGGGAAAAATAAACATTAGTAATATTTATGTTTCTTTTTATAGTGGCTGTGTTAGAAACTTAACCTCGTTTCTTTCTGGGAAACACGTGCAGACATATGCTTCTAATTTTATGGTTTTTAAACGTCTCTTTCTGTACTTTCAAAATAAATCCCTGGCGCATTACAATTCAAATATTTTTATCTTATCATTTTTTTTTCCATAAGTTATTTCAGTAAATCTCAAATAGAAGGAACCTGGTTCAATCGTTTTCACGATATACATTAGAAGCAGGGTTGCCTTAGTCTCATGGATGGATGAAGCTATACAGCAAGTTTATCATTTTATCCTTTTTAGTGAAATTATTGCTGATTAAAAAAAAATCAACAAAATTATCGGTCAGAATTTTTTCCCTAATTGTGGCTCCCATATTATTATGTTTATGCTAATCGGATCGTCTACCAGTTTGATTATTCAGGTTGTAAGATGAAATCGCAATTAATTGTATGTGTTGCTTTAATTTCTTTTCGTAATAAAACTCTAATCATAGCATAGACATTATTTATTCACGACTATAATGTCTTTTGGACATGTCGGTTAGTGGGAAGTTTATTAACGCACCCGGTATAATTGTATGCTTGAAACTTTTGAAAATCACGGCGGTTTTTCACAAAAAGCATAATGCGTACAGCAAAAAGGTGAGGCCATTATGACGTATGCGTATTGTGTTGCTTGTAAAACATTTATTCAGTCAATAAATTATAGCGGTTCTATTACGTACATCGATCCCTGTTAGCCGAACAAAAACTTTCTGATCCTTTCATAGATCGGGTTCATCATGGTTCAGGCCTTTACCATTCTCAAATGACAGCATGAGTTCACCGACAATTTATGAGCGTGTAATATTAGAACAATTGCCGAAGACGTGAAGGCGACGTTTCAAATTTATGATGTGTAAATCGAAGCATTGAGCGCCTCACGGCTTCAACCAATCTTGAGTGATCGATGAAGTGAAGCAAGATCAAACAAGGTCGGGTCGAGTGTTGGATATATGATTTGACACAATTTCTTGAGAACAATTTTCTATAATTGAGTTACCTACTGAAACAGTGATGCTTACGTCACCATCGCGTTGTGAGATATAAATATTAATCTCCAATGTAGCTTTTCATTTCTCTCCGTAAGAGCTGTCAAAGAGCGACCATTTTTTTTTCATCTCTCAAAAATAGCCGACTGCCTTTAATTCGTTATACCTACCCTGTGTTCGGTACGCGATTAAAAGAGAAAAGAAAAAGATTCGTCCAGTTTCAAGCGACATTTAAATTCGTAAAAAACTATCGCTCTAAAATATTTCCGCCGATAATTCATTTTCATTGTGAAACGATATTCCAAACTAAAAAAAATTGTAAAAGATGTAGACGAAAATTGGAAATAGTACCGTTCATATTAATACTTGAAAATAATTAGTTTCAAAGCAAATTATACCTGGCTTGTATCTTATACATAAAAACTAGCAAGACTTTCTGCGTGAGCCCGGTATTTATTTAAAACTCGAGAGGTAATGGAAAAATACTCAGAACTACTTTTACAACGGTATATTTCGGTCTCCACTCGTGACTAAAAGAATAAAAAATATGCTATTATTACTGCCCATTAAATTTTGAGAGCCTGATTATTCTGAATATATATCAATACAGACGCGGTAGGACGAACAAATGAAGCATTATCGAGATATTATCTATTTAAATAGAATTTTTGCATACTTTTAAAACCAAAGATCTACCTATAGTACTGCCACGTGTGAAGGCCTACGAAGGGAACTTTTGATGGCTATCCAACGGGCATAGTTTGGGCGAGGGTCCAAACTGAACTAAAAGTTTTTTTAGAAACGATACCTATCTGGTTGAGAAATTAGGCGAACATTATTGTCCACAGCAAACGTCAACATTGGTTGATTTGTTGCTAAATTACGGCATCCGCATTACTCAACTCGGTAGTTCATTTGCTATTACGGCAAATGGTTCTGTTGAGCTCTTTTAACAAAATTCAAATATGGTTTTAGCCCCCGTAGTGATCCACTTCATACTTCGGTTTTGTCTCTCTCGCTTCCCTCCTCATATTTCAAAAGACCTGAATGTATTCCATCGCACTATTCTAATGTGGACTAGAATTTTTTAGACTATTTTGTATCACCCGAATGCGTCCGAAATGTTTTAACTACTGACGATTTATGTATATTTCGAAACAGGGAAGATTTAGTGATTTTTTTTTACAAACATCTGAAGAATTTAATGAAGAATTTTAGTACACGTGATTATATTTCCAATAATATTTTCTGCTTCCGTTTAAAAAATTGAAGACTTAGGATTTTGGACGAGCCACTACAGTCGGTACTTTCTTTCGTACCTTCTTCTCATTTCCTGGCTGACAACGCATCAGCAATACCTCTTTGGTTTTACTGATGTCCATGGGCGACGTTGACCACTTACCATCAGATGGCTCGTCTGCTCGTTTGTCGGCTATTTGTAAAATAAAAAAAAAATAAAAAAGTCGGTATTTTATTCTGCTTTAGGAGATAAACCATGCCTTTGGAGATTATTTACTATTTATGAGATATTTATTAATACTATTTTCCTTTTAAATCTCGTGTTTGTTCCTAAAACTGGCCCTCAAATTTATTTACGGTTATAGTTAAGTTTGTTATTGGATTGCCAACTACGTTTCTCCATCGAACAACTCGACTTACGGCGGGTATCCATCCTTATGTAGTGAACGGTGAAGTATACGGACGGCGCGGTTTGCGTCGTCATTCATTGTGCTCACTGCAAAGGACTGGAACAACTTGCCCTCGTCGGTGTTCCCGCTTTATTTCAATGTGAGAGTCTTCAAGTGGCGAGTGAATAGGTTCTTATAAATTAATGCGTTCAACATCTTAGACGTCATCACCACTTTCCATCAGATCTGATTTTTGTCAAGCGTTATCTTATTCTATGTAAAAAAAATGTGCGCAAAACTTCAAGTTTTGCAACAGAAGGGTAAAGAGTGACTGATGCCTACAAAGACAGACCTGCGATTGATTCTCTATAAGGATTAATGTTTTGAATGGATGTACGGTACCCTAAAAACAACGAATACATTTTGCTTTATCATAAAAAGCTAATATAATAAGCGAAAGTTAGCGGTGGTTAATTTCCGTAGTCCCCCTTTGATGATAGACTGAGCCGAGTCATGACTATCGGCAATTTGCTTTCTTTTGTCATTAAAATTGCTTACCGCTTCTTTCGAAGTGTTCGGTTATTGTAGCATATTTGTTATAAAGGTTTTCAACTTGCCTTTAATAGAAAATGCATGACGTGCCAAAAATTTTAAGAAAAATTAGTACTAACAATAGGTAATCTTTATGTAGGTATATGTAGGGTAAGATATTTTTTATGTACTTAATAATGATGGTTTTGGAAATGTTGCATTACGACTCAATGCTATAACTTTTTAGTGTATTTTGGTTAAGAAAAAATATAGTAGTCGTTTTGGATACGTTTTGATTTATTGGGTGGTCACACATCAACACCTCTGCACTAGGATTCCTTTTCTTGCGGTAGACAATGGGATATCAAAAACACTCGTGACCCGAGAAGAAAGAGCCATTTATGTGATAGATAAATATTTGTGTAAGCCTAGGACTTTACTGACCCAACGGGTGGATTTTCGGGCTAACTGGGCACAGCATTTTACAGGATGTGGCTGAAGAAAACGGAACAGTTCTTCTTGTTGGATATCACAGGAATCTGTGCCACTTAGCTGAATTCTAATTGTAATTGTGCTTGGTGTTAGGGTTTGCTTATCTTCTTGGGTATTTACTATCCTCCTTCTAGAATCAATTCCGATTGTAGTGTTGAAGTCAGTAAATGGTCAGTCTTCTGTCATTCGATTTTATTCAGATATCCTTCTACTCACGATTATGGAGAAGTTAACTTATAATGTTATTTCCGAATAACAGATCCGCCGTGGCGTTGCAGACACAGATCGAAGAAACGGTAATGTATTTAATTCTGTCACCAACAATGTGCGACTTTTTATTCTCAATGTTTCCGTTTTGGAAATTATAATTTAAAAAACATGTCCCACGGCATCTCGAAAACCAGTCGCCATGAAGAGTAAAAGTCATAATGGTTGGCATCAGTTGGCACTACCAACTGAGCTATGGAGGACAATATTGGCGACTTTAAAGTCAACGGAGTTGGGGCATTCCTAATTTTTACGGGGAGCAAGTTTCAAAGTAATACAGTCTCAATGTTAAATTAATTGTAGAAGAAACTAGTATTAAATGGAGGAATATAAGTCTGTAGGTTTGTACAGAGTAAGTACCTGGTCGTGCGTATCACAAATGTACAAAGTTCGTGAAAATATTTTTTTTAAATACTTTGGGAAAGTTGCATTATTAATAATGGAGAAAAATGCAAAAAGGATTTTGGAATCACGCTTCATATGTATAGGGTATGATTTCAGCTTTCAGCGATATTTAAAAATGTACTTTTACCCAGACCAAAAATGTAGCGGATGCAATTATTTCGAAGTTACTTCAACTTATTAAGAAGTTTCAAACTAAGGTGAGAATACCACACATGACTCATCAATAGTAGGGAGAACACGAGAGGAACAAGCATGAATTTGATCTTGATGGGGATAAAGTTTCTCAATCTATAACGCGAATGTAAGGTTGTGATGACTTTCTTACTAATCGAATTAATTACATGTATTGCAATAAATAAAATTAGGTATGTGTTCCTTCTAGTTATAATGTCATGGATAACTTAAAGTAAGCTATTTTTTCTTTGTATAAAAATATATAAAAAAAAATTTATACGTTGTATTGTACTTCACAATATGTTTACCAGAATCTTCCCAAACGATCGCCCACGCTACGCGCTCGGAAACTAGATACATGCCTCTAGTTTATAGCTCGTAAAAGGGTCGACATAAAAGAAATTTTGCTCGTGAACTTTGTATATACGGATAATAGGTATAGAAGTAAGCAATTAGAACCTTTTAAGTAAAGCCGTTCCAAAGCCTTCAGTATTAATTAACAATGAACACGATTACGGTGTTATAGGTAGTTAAGTAGAAAATTAATTCGTTGTAACAAAAAAATAGTAACACAGACGATGCACAAAAAATATGATAAACTTAGAATAAGTGAATTGTGTTTCTATAGTAAAAACATTCATTTATACCAAAAAGCGTTGACAGCCGGGAAGTAGGTTATGGCTGGCAGTTCGATACTGCAATTGAAATACATAAATAATATTTCACCATTGAATTTAGAAGGAGGATGGTAGCTATAACTACCATTATACTCTAGAACTGGAGTATGTAAAACCGTGTGGTTCCCATGCGGAAACATAGTGGCACAACCTCATCCGATGTTTTTAGGATACAAAATGAAAATGGAAGGTTGGTTTATTTTTAAAGATAGAAGGAACTTCTCGCACCTATCGCACTATACCTATGATAACAACTGTGAAAAGAAGACATTGGCCACTTGATAATAGATGGATTCTGACGCCCGTGCACTTCGAAACACAGTCAGCCAGCCAAGATCAAAGCGAGGGATGCGCTTGTTACTAGCCCTCATACATAAAAACCGAATGAATGAATGAATATTTTTTTTCCAAATTAGTTTTTACAAACACTTTTCGAAAGTCTAATCACGCTATCTTGGCTTTGGTCTTGCTGATGTTTATGAGCGACGGTGACCACTTACCACCAGGTGGCTCGTCTGCTCGTTTGTCGGCTATTACCGTAAAAACGGTTTCATTCATTGTCCAGCAGAGTGCACGGATTAGGTTTAGGCTCAAGAATCGATGAAGCCTCTAATACCGTAACATTGTTTATTAAAAAGTTTGTTAATTCGTTTTCTACAGTGATACATTTGAAAATATATTACGACTAATTATTAGTGATATAGATTCCGGTAATTTCAAACATAAAGGCCCATTGTTTCGTCGGTTATCTGGATGTATGAGCAAGGGAAGTTAGTTTGGATTAAAGGACAGATACAGGTCCTCACTTACCAAGTAGTGTCAATAAAGTTTGAATAAGTACTACGGACTAAGTCTGTGAGCGTGTATAGTGTATAAGATATATAATTAAATCAATAAACATATTCAGATAACTAAGAGCCATACTAGTTTACAGTAAAGTAATAAGATGTATTGAAAATCGAACGAAACACAACATGGGCGGAGGTGATTTACATCCCAATTTAATTTTGCATTCGAACGCAGTTTTGCAGAATTGAGATTTTTACGGGCTTTGCTTTTTAGAATGGACATGCCATTCGGAACTGTCAGATAACGTAAAGCTTGGGAATTCATAGATGTAAGTTATTGAGTAAAATTTCCAGATTTTATATGGATACATATGGAAATCATACGTGATATACTTAGATGATTATTTTTATTTGAATAGTTGATAAACGGTCAGACAGATGACTTGGTGAAAAGTCTTACCTGTCGGTTGTGGAAATTCTTAATAATCAAATTTCTTTAACTGCCTTTCTCTTACTGCAAATGAAACATTTCATAGTAGATTGTAGATAGAGAGTATAAGTGAGGGATCGTTGATCCGAAAGGTGCACCATGAGCAGAAGAAATGGGTTCGGACTCAAGTATAAATGGAGTCAGAAGCAGCATTGTTAGAACAGATGCACTTATAATTTTATCATTATAAACACTCTAATTTTGAATACCCCGTCCGAATATATGGCTCCCTTAATTTACAAATGTCAGCTACAAGCATAGGTTAACCCTTTTCGCAGTTAAAATTTGGGGAAACCTACGTTAAATATTATTTGCTCTTCTGTTTTTCAATTTGGGTAACTCAATCAGCAATACACATTTCATTTGCGAATATGTTTTTTATATTATTGAGTTTGTCGAATATTACTATAGCTATTCATTTATTATATCTCAACGCCTAATTGTAATTCTAAATTCATATATCAGGGTACAATTTTTTGTCTACTACGTAAAAGTCACATAATTTTTATAGTATCTCCAAGAATATAAAACTAAACAGGTGTTTGTGTCTTATTATTTAAATATACTATTTACAATGAAAATAAAATACAACATAATTTCTTGAAACGTTTATACACTCACACCTACTCACCCCTCCGCGCTAAGAGTCTCGTGTTGCGGGTAAGCATACATAAATATGACACCACACCACAAACACCTATGACCACAAACATTTGTCTGTCGCATATATGTCTGCTTCATTCGAGAATCGAACCGGGAACTTGTCGCTCAGCAGGCAAGGTTACTAGCAACTATGCTACTGGGTCGTCTTATTGTAAAACGAACAACAGCAACTTGTTGATTTTATATTCAAATACAATATATTCGAATTAATTTGAATCCCTAAGTTTTTATAAAATCGATATTTTATAATTTGAATTCCAAAGTTTTTCCGACACTGTACTTCTATAATTTTAATAATTCGGCTGGTCTGTAATGAATTTTCAAACATCATTACTTTCGTGTTTATATATTAACTTGACATCTGTTACACAAAATATTGTTTAGAAATTGTAATATCTGCGCATATTACATATAATTAAGTAAAGTATTCTACTCGTATGTATACTGATGTATTATTTATTTTGAAAACAAACGTCATTATATGAAGTACATATTCATAAAATTACTATAACAAATTTAATTTTTCTCAAAACCACATTTACTCATGATGTTATAATTTTGTTTTAGATTTTCTTATCAGGGTGAACGTAAATAAGATTGCGTAGTAATCGCTAATAAATTATTCAAAGAAAACCCAGGGGCATATATTGTATGAAATGATTACGGTACCTGTACAGAGAGGTCCATATTTCTCAAACCTTAGTTGGTATTTTGGGCATAAAAAGCAAACGTTGAAAGAGACGCAATGAAAAAGAAAAAGATTCGGTATATTTTTCGAGATTCGATTAATGACGTCCGTATTCTTTTATCGTAGAGACACACAAGATATATTCGGTTTATGTTACTCTGTCCTTATTCTATAAGTTGAGGCGAGGCGAGGGATTCTATGAGATGGTCGTGATGCTATGATGAGGAATTTTACCTTTATAAGAATTACTCTCAGAAGAAACCTACGATGCCTTTGGATTTTTATTGGGCTGTCTTTGAGTTCAATCGACTTCTCAACAAAAAGAGTTAAACAAAAGATGAATTTGGATTAATTAATTTTTATTGTGTCGACGTACATGTATACAGTTTAACAATTTAGAAGGAAGAGAAAATATACCACAGGTACGCCATGACATCAAAAACTATCACAGATTATAACGGTGACAGATATTATGTCCCTAACAGGTTGTGATAAATAATTTTCACTTGGATACAAACTGTCACCTTTATGTCACCGTATGGCACATATAACTCTCAATATTTTATGAGGTTTATAACACGTAGTAGAAGAATATTCTAGTTCATATAAAGCTCTGTTTTTTAGTTACAATAATAACATAGTTATTGGTTTATGCTAAGGATATAAACACAAGTATGCGCATTCATACGCAATACCTCATTTACGACTGAATTTCGTTGGTTTTACGATCGACTCTGGTATTCTGGTAGAACTTCATAAGTAAGATGTCATAAAAATGTTGAAATAAAATTTGGAAGCAAATTTAACTAACGCACAAATGTTCACGAAAATATTTCTCTTAGAATTTTCTTCATAAGAATTATTATTACGTAACGGGAAAATACGACACTGAATTTTTAAAACGGAACAAGCTGAATTGATAATGCTTTGTTTGAGTTTGTAAAACAACCATAATAACGTACGTAAGTAAAAGCATTTTTTTTTTCATATACAATTTAAATGTGAATGTAATCCTCTTACGAGTTTTGACGTCGCGCATATATGATGACTACTTTCCATCACTTTTTCTGAATCCAATTAGACATAATTGTTAAGTATCTTTTTAATATCTGTTTGTCAAAAACAATTGAAAATATATGAAATTAAATAAAACATTTATATCAAATTTATATAATAATCATTATATCATAATGGTTCAGAGAGGTGCCGTTATTAGTCAGTAGGTTAGTTAGTAGTTTAGTAAGTTTATTTATTATTTATTAATTAGGTGCAGTTAGTAAGGCGTTGGTTCTGTCCACGACCGTGGTTTTTGTTTTGGCTTGATTTATTTTGTGTCCCATTTCCTCACTTACTACCTTCATTCGTTGTAACAGCTCTGCCATTTCACCCACTGTTACTGTGAGCAGGGTGGTAGCATGCACAGCGTAGATTCAAGATCCATGTACACCTACTGTAACACCACCTTTCTAAGACTTCACGTATTATTCCTTTTTAGAAATTGAACTCTCATGACTGTTCCGTACTGGCTTCTACTGGCCCGTGACCGACATGTATAAAGGCCTAATGAGTTGTATCAAATGTACCGGCACTTCCATTTCCTCCAGAACCTTGCATAAGTGGTTCCAGTTCACACAGTTATATGCTTTCAAGTAATCCACACAACACATTACTGCCTGTACGTTTAATTTATAGCATTTCTCTAACAGTAGACTGCCGTTCAGTATTTATTCCCTAGTCTCCATCTCCATCTAAAAACAGCTTAAATTACATCCATCTTAAAATACAGTTTATAGGCAAAGGATATTATACTATATATTAATATATCACTGACAAGAAAGCCTGGAAATAATATTGTCGAAACCGGTTCCGCACAGGATTAAACTTTTGTAATTATTATGTTGTTTAAAAGATGTGCTGAAAAGCTTTTTTTTGCCGTTTCTTCTCCTTGATGTCAAAGCACTTTTTAGAAACGGTAGTAGATATAAAAAATTACATTCATAAGTGTATTTACAGAATACCTACATGATTAAATGATTTTGAATTTGAGTCTGTGGTATATAATGATATAATCAATGTGATTTCGGTACCTGTCTTCGGGTGACTTTCAGGTATACCTGCGCTTATGATGTTGGAAGAATGAAATCGTAATAGCAAGATTGTTACTTATGCAAAACTCCAGAAAGCGTTCCCCTCGCTTATTTGTCGTTCCTAGTCCATATCTTACCACCGATTTGCGAATGTGTTCATCTTCTCTTCTGCCCCCTATATTTAAATCCAAGTCACCTTGTACCAACAGCATTTATCTACGCGGAGGAGATTTGATAGCTTACTTAAGTGTTCCACAGAAATGGTTTATATCTTCTTCAGGTGCTAGTACGGTCGGTGCATACGCCTGGACTATGTTCATAGGAAGAGGTCTACACCTTATCTTAATAGTCATGATACGGTCACTGATCGCCCTGTAGCCCAACAGGCAGGTGTTAAGCTTGCGAGGCACCAGTATAGCTATTCCATTTTTGCTTTGTGTATCATGCCCTAAAAGTAACAGTGTATTGCCTTCTTCTGTTGTAGAGTATACCGATTCCGATGGGTTTCTGATCGCCCAATTATTGCGACGTTATGTGTTTTTATCTCTTTTTCCACAGTTTCGAGTTTTCCTTATAGAACGTGGCCTCTGGTGTTCCAAGCCCCGATGCGATGAAAGGAAAAAATGAAAAATTTATTGTTTATAAAAAAACAATCGTGAAGTGAATTTAGAATGGATTATTTCAAATTAATTTAATTCCCCTGCAGTAAAGTTCGCTCCAAAGACGGAGTTATTTGGATAATGTGTAAAACTAAAAGTAATTATTGTCTTTCATCGGAGTGCAATGCCATTTATGCAACAATATTTATACTAAAATTAAAACTACTATATTAGTTTAACAAACGAATATCGTAGTTCCAGTCGTGTCGATAGATGTCGCAATAAAAGAATATAATGTAATTAATAAAAAAAAATTAATATATAAAATAAATTTCATTAATTAATTGAAAAAAGTATATTTGCATAAGTGTCGTCTACTACTAGTTAAAAAAATGTGTTTGAACTTGAATGGATGACTAAAGATAATTTTATTAATGATTGAAAATTTTAACAATATAGATATATAGCCACATCTGTACCTATGTTGAGAGTGTAAACTAATAATAGGAATTTAAAAATAAGATTAATGAGCTTTTCGTGCCTCGCACATGTATGTATTACAGTTTTATTTTTTAAATTGAATAGATTTGTGGTTACAGTGTTAAGTTCAAGTATAAATCACGAAGATCAAATCAAAAATACAATCATGCTTAAATAATTTTCAGAGATAAACCACTTTTTTTATACTAGTTCAATGCTAATGTATTATGAAATTAATTATTCCGATCAATAGTTTTTTTTAAGCTTTATTGTTTGCGAAGCGAACGCCTGTTGCGAAATAAAACATAATTGATTCACTAATGAATAAATAAACACATCGTTTAATCTTTGTTAACATAACACTTTTACGCTACATTTTAATTTGAAACCTTTTTTATATCTGATTATGTACACATGAAATGTACAAATGATAATAATGTCAACTCAAATTCATTAACAAATCAATTAAATACAGAAGAATTGTGAAATTGTGTACCGTAAAATAATTAAAAACCATTTCACTCGTTAAATCTTATTTTGTGAGGCGTCATAAGGCGGTAACTTTTTAATGAGCGTAACTGTATTCGATGCACACGAATTTAATGTGAATTTTTATTTTATATGAGATTATTTGGAAACAGAATTTTTTAAATATGCCTCGTTTGGTAGAATGACATACATTATATTAAAATTATGTATATCTGTTGTTTTTGATTGTAATGCGTTTCGAACTTCATACTACAAATAATTCAGGTATGTACGTAATAGTATCTGAATTAAGATAAACGACCGAAAACGAAACTAAGATTTATAAACTCTAATGGCAGATTAATCAAAGCTCAACCGTAGCGTTTAAAACTAGAACGTGAACCTTTAACAACCACCAAAAAACGAAATTTGAAACTCCACCCTTCGAGGAAGTAAAAAAGAAGATTTCTTTGTATGAAAGTTCATCTTTTTTGAAGATATGGAATTGGTACTTGGCCTTTCCCATAATGCTATTTAAATATCGTTACTCAGGCGAAGCAAGGTTAAACGCAACAATTTAAAATAACTTATAATTTACTGATAAGATTCTAATCACGGAAGTGTACGTCAGCTGCCTACCTACTTACACTTGTGTACCAGTGACGTCAACGTAGGTACCAGGGACAGCAATGCGGCAGCAATATGAAATATGCACTCAGATTTGCATACACAGTTACTGCCAACAGTTATGCGCCTTATGTAATACGATTGAGGAGTACTCTGCTTTGTATTGTTTAGCATTTAATGTATAGGTTAGTCATAAGCGGGGCGATCTCCGGAACGCTATTCTGATAACATAAGAAGTGGGCTCACTAGTAGTTAAGTTCAATCTGTCAATAGCGACAACTTGATATGTCTGTGTTGCGGAGCATACGGGTAGGATGCAATTCCACAGCTTTAGAAGGATTTGAGGGTCAAAGCTTTGAGGGTAAGTATTATTAAATTCTACATATTATTCGTTCTTTATTTATTAAACTTGTTATATCAATATTTCATACTACTTCATGATTCACCACCTTCAATGTATCCGACACGCCGAGGATCGGTCTTACTGGTGACAACTACGGAACAACTGCATAAGGGACTTAAGGGTGATTTTCAGTAATGAAGGTACGACTGAGAAGAATATTACTTTGGTTTTGAAAATATAATTCGAGATTAACTTTTAATGACTATACAACTAAGCTTCTGTAAGTTACGTTTCGATTTATCACTTCAAGTTTGACGTCAACTCACTAAAACGGTTGAACGATATTATTACGTACTTATATCTAATGAAAGAACTTTCAACTTCATGATATGACAGACTATTAAGAGATCACGACAATCGCATGTCTCATTCATGACGAGGTAATTATATTTAGTCCATTCTTTTGGTTATCGCTACGATCTGTATAATCAAGCTTATTTCTGATGGTAGGTACTTATGTAATGACAGGATATTTTACCTTCCAGACTATTTCTGGGAGTGAATAATGTTTATAACATGTTTCATCGCTTCCCTAACCATGATTCAATTGTGAAATATTTTAAAGCGTTTCGGTTGCAGAGCTGAAAACTTATTTAATCATTGGGTTTATGTAGTAATTTCGTTATTGCAGATTTACGTGATCGCCGGTGGCAACTTGCCATTGCACGGTCCGTCGGTTTTTTTGCCAGTAGTTCTCATAATATAAACATAACAACTTCTATAATGTATACAGTTCCCTGTAATCTATATCTATATTACTATATAAATCTGTTGAGATTTTCGTGTATGTCTAGAGATAACTTAAAACCAACTTGACCGATCAATATGAAAATTGGTATACAGTGAAAACACGTGTTTGCACAAAATGATAGGTAACATAAAATCGTATATAAATCTGTGATGCCTCCTATCTCTACACTCCATTTTTTGTCAGATTTCACGATTAATATTCGTTTTATGACACACTGACATCAATTTAACCATTTTAATAATTATTCTCCGTTTGTCTGTCTGTCGGTCTGTGCAAATAGAAGCTGGAAAATATAACTAAATCTGCTTCGATTTGTCTACAGCAGCTTGAAATTGAACGGCAGTGTATTATGTGACTTGAGTGAAGGTAGACAGATTCATACGAGTGGGCTCAAATCTAAATCCATGTATGAAATGTTGAAATGCATAGCATTGATTGGATTTCTAACCTGTGAATCTGAATTCATAGTAGTGCTCCTTTGATCGTATCAAACGTGAATTCGATCAAATGGAAATATTATCACACATTCTTCTCAAGAACTTTAACTGTATAATTTGAGTTTTGAAGTGATTGTGACGATGTTACATTATGAAAATATAAATATTTGACTATTTATAGATCTCCGGGACCTCCAGCGGATTACAACCGGAGTCGTATGAGAGCTCCACTGGGCTCTCCTCGGAATAAGCTTACATTCGTCCTTCATCTTCAGGTGTTTACGACACACACATACCGTCCTTCTTCCCGGGGTCGTTGGCCGGACGGTTCGGGCTCCCACGGCCCCGGAAGCCCCCTTTTAGTCGCCTCTTACGACAGGCAGGGGATGCCGTAGCCCTATTCTGATCCCAAGCTACAGGGACTTCTTAGGAGACCTTGACTTGCTGAAAACCCAAGGCTCAAATGATGCATGCCGGAATTTGACTTCTAAATTCATACCCAGGAGATACGGGCCTTACAGGATTAAGAAGATTGCCAGTCCTACTACTTATAATTTAGATAAGGTAAGTAATAGTAGGTTAAAAATATCGATGCGAGCGGCGAGCCAGCCCACGATCCTTTTTTCACGCAGGAACGGTGATCGACTGCCGCCGAGCGAATAGCACAAAAAACACGCGCTAACGGATAATCGGCCCTTAATTTGCAGATCATAATATTAAGATCCATCCAAACCCCTGAGAACAACAAGCTTAACATAGTAGTAGTGTTAAATAAATTTAATGTATCTTTTTAAACTTCGAATTTAACTTTTCTATATTAATAATATTTGAACTATAAGGCATGGTATGCGATTTTATGGAGAAAAATTATAATCATTTATCGTTACTTCTCAAGCATTGTTATCAATGTTATTGTTACATATCATTTATTGTATAGTTTTTAAATTCGGGTATTTTACAAAGGCTGTATTTAATTCTATTTTCTACTAGTCAAGAATCCGACTTGAATTAAGTTGAGTTTGGCAAAACGTCAGTTGAACACGGTCCTGTTCCCAAATTGCTCCTGATAGTTGACAAGGCGCATTTAACAAGAAGTCAATACGGAGAAAATAATTTTGGAATGAATCAAACGGGAAATCGCTTGCTATTATTTACTTAAGTAATTATATAGTGATAAGTAAAAATAACGGCCATGATAATTCGATTGATTTCGAGTATTAAAAATAATATTTTGATTATATTACAATTAGATATAATGCAAAAAACGAGTGCACCCTATTAATTTATTTCTATATTTAATATTATTTCTGTATTTATATTCCAAGGCCAGAATGAGCCAAGCATTTGGCTACAAAGTACATAACATTTTATGCATATAAACTTTTCATCTAAGGTTGTAACATGAAAATTTACAATGCTATTATCTTCGTACGATATCCCTTCGAGCGAGGGGTCCCGGGTTCGAATCCTGGTTGAGGAGACATTTATGTGACAGATAAATGTTGGTTCTCGGGTCATGGGTGTTTGTAATGTCATATTTGTGTACGTACATGCCACCCGCAACACAGGGAATCCTAGTGTGTAGGGGTGTGAGTGTGAAACCTTTATTTAATATTTATTAATATCAATATTTATTTAATACAATCCATTTTTAACCTCCAAAGGCAGAAATAACTTGTAAATGCAGCTTTCCAATCTAGCTTCCGATAAATTGTTCTATTAATCTTTGATTATGAGCTAAAAAGTGTGCAAGTGACTATTTGAGTTGTATTATAATTCCAACGAAGCGAGATAGAAAAATATGAAAAATGTAGGCAAATCGGCCTTTTTTCGTATTTCAAGCAATATACTCGTATGTAACTAAATTTAGCAAAAAAAAATATTGGTAGCTTGAATTATCAACAACTGGGCTATCACTGCTTATGACATAAGTGAGGGTTACGTAAAGTGATAATATTATTAAAAGGTTTCAGCTCGTAACTAATAT
>DWPT01000744.1:0-21876 GCA_018251895.1 Agathymus mariae mariae
ACTATTTATTAGAGAGACATAAGCTATGTGTTTGTAGTCAAAATATATATTTTTATTGTTATCTACTCATTTAACTTCGCTTTACTTGAAGCTACCCAAAAACCTATTAGTCTAACACTGTTATGTTAATCAATTGGATAAAAGAAATCGTACTTATTACATGCATAAAAACGACTAATTAATACAAAATAATATCTTCAAGACCACCGACTCAATTATAAGCGACGGGCTAGAACAATGCTAATTTTGTTTTATCGCCAGGTAAAACTCAATTAAAAAGAGATAATAAAACCATCAAGGATTTATTTACTTTGAGCATCAATTTTCTTTAAAATAAACCTCCTTTTAATTAAAGCTTTAACGAAAAACAAATAAAGAAGATGAGGGAGCCAACAACCCTTCGGTGAGAGTACTCGGTGGGATCAAAGAATGAATTATGAACTTCAGGTAATTTGTACCTGGCTTAACCTATATACATGTATATGTATGTATATAAACAAACGAGATACTTATAGCGGCATTATTGTTAATTAATAAAAAATTATGATTCGCCTCGTTCAGACGAGCTCCTATGATCACGTCGGACATTTTACGCGTCACATTACGCCCACACTATCCACGATTTCGACCGGGCGGTGACAAGTACAAAATTAATTTATAAAATATGTCTAAGCAATATCACACGGACCACTTCATTTCATCGCTGGTTTAATTAAAAACGAGTGCCCGCCCCTCCTCTTTTCGGGTTGAAGTACACCCCCCCGCATGGCCGTCTGGCCCCGCTTGTATTTAGATAATTGTACAATCATCTAAATTAATGAGTCTTTCGTCCGGTCCTGACCTCCATTGTTTCACATTTATGTTACCCAGCAAGTGGATATATGGCAATTTAATTTTATGACACTAGTAGTGTCTGTTACTTCTTCTAAAGTTCATCTCTATTATGAATTATCTCCATTTGAAATAAACTGACCTAACAAAATATTAGTTTATCAACGAAGGTCCGAAGTTTCCAAATAATAATCAAAAGTTTGTGCTAACAAATCTCGTTAAATTGACCATTATAAATAGTGTTTAATGTATTGTAAATAGTGTTGTTCCTGATGTGTTTTGGTAGTTTACCAAAAATTTTATAGACTTTCTCTTTAAAAAAACATTATTTCGCAGACTTGCCAGCGGAAGTGTTTGCAGGAAATATTTAAACTTCAGGATAGTTTGGTTGTTAATTTAAGAAGCATTACGCCGCCAACGAAGCTCGCTTGCTTGCATGTGTCGCACGTGCTAGCAACAGTGTACAGAAGTTTCACAACACCAATTTAAATATATTCAAATAATGTGGAACTCAACATTAGTTGGCGGAAAATGTTCGATAGGAAAGAGTATATTTATTTAGGTGTTCATAACTCGCACTGTTGACGACGGTGATAGAGCTGAATGCAATTAAAAGTTTCACTACGTGCGTGGACGAAGCGCTGCGAGAATATCTACCTTAATTTATGCCAGCGATAAGCCCAACTTATGAGAGCCAATTAATAACTTATTTTAGGTAGTAACACTTTCGCGGAGCATCAGCTAGGTTAATAAAGGTTCAAGTTTTATTCGGTAATAAAATTGATTCATGCGTAATAATTCAAATCAATTTAAGTTAACATATTTATATTACTAGCAGCGCTGCTGACGATTTTTAGGATATAAACAGAATTTAATTTTAAATCAAATTAGCGTACACTGTCTATCAAGCATTCACCAAATTAAATGCATCAAGCAATAGAACCTCGGGTAGAGTGGGCAAGCTCCCCGGAAGGCCCCGGGCGATCTGTCTAATGAACCCCTGCCACCCTCGCAGCCTGATTTATTAACGAATTAAATGCATTCTACTGCACCCTCATGCAAATACACGGTGTACGCATGTATAAGTATCCCGGCGATTAGTACGGAACCCTTTATTAATAAATTAGCCGTTAATCACCAAACCAATCGCAATCTCGTGATTTACATTAATTACTATTCCTGTTGTGCTTGGTATTGAAATTGTTTTATGAAACTTGCATTTTTAATTGGAAATTAATTTTCACATCTTCATATAACACAATGACATAGGCTATATATATATCAGTGTTTTTTGACTCCATTTCGTGTACTATTAAGCCAGGTATGTTTTTTATAACTCAATATATAACAAATACCATTTCTTTGTACAATAAATACTGACAATAATGGGTAAATAAATTGAACATCGATTATGGTACGATGCCCTCTAAAAGCGGTCATGGTATACACCAATATATATATCATTCATATTTGTTAAGTTGTTATTGTTATTGTATAGTCGTTGTTATTATTATTACATTTATTACCTATGAAATGTTCGCCTACTTATAATTTAGTAGCAATAGGTGTACGGATAGTTCGCTAATGAAAGCTTGATTTAAGCCATTTCAAATTGGTGCCGTGGAGGTTTCGAAAGTTCCTTTGTTATTAAACTTGACATGAATGGCCGTGGATTTTATTAATTAATTGCATTTGAAGGCCACTTTGTCATCAATTATGAACACTCATTTATTATTGTAATAGATTAGGAAGGAAATGTTTTAGTGATGTAAGTAATAGTAATCGGAATTTGATTGTTGCATGTTATGGATATGCAAATATTCAATTTGCACTTATAGGCAGATAAATAGAAACAATGTTTCATGTATTGTAACATGAAAACCTAATAATCAATGCAGAATGTGTATGCATTTAAGTATTGAGCTCGGAGACGGTCTACTCATATTATTGTTGCATCCATTATTCACCACCGACGAGGGTCGGCGCTACTAAATTATTAACACACCACCCTCCTCCTGCTAGCTCATGGCTGATCTTATATCCATTGAGATAAGATCACACATACTTCCAAACTCCCGCAGGGTTTTTATGAAGAATGTTGAAGGTAAATTTATGAAGTAAAATGATCACAAAATAAGTGTCGGTCAACAAATTTTGTACTCAGTTCATAATAAAATTATATCCTGGACGTTACTTTTACATCTCTTTTTCACTGTATATTGATAGCCTACTTGGTTCTTAGTTTTAATCACATTTTCATATTTCCTCAGTTTTCCATCGATACGGCTATGTAATATATGATATTGAGCGGTCATAGTACCCACTAAGCATTCGTTCCTGACAAATATGTAATTTATTTGTGAGGATTAATCTTAGTCCGTGAGTTTATGAGTATGAGTCATAACACCAAGTTGATTATGCAGCTTCACAACAAAAATTTAATCTAATGATATCGGCCATAGCCAAGTTCAGAGCGGGAGAAAAATTTCTATTCCAAAAACCCCTGTAGATACCACTGTGCCTACCCTGTCTTAATAGCTATTATTAAATTTGACATGCAATAAAATATATGAATTATACATGTAATAATTCAACTCGAATCCAGACGTATTCACGTACATATAGTTTCTGATTTACACGGTAAATCTAAGGATCTATATAAGGATTGAATTGGAATTCTCACTGAGTCAGTAGGCTCAGAGAAACACCTGCTTTGATATCGCGCATGCCCTCTACGTAAGTCCACACTGAGGAAACCGGTTTTGATTACAGGTTATAGTTACTAAAGTAACGTACAAATACGATTGGCGGAAACGGATTTCTTAGATTTGGAATATTGTTGCTACGATGGCGGTAATTACAAATTATTCGATTCGTTTCAAAGGATATTGTTGCCATAGTACTGACTATTGTGTGATAAACAGCACGCAACGGCTTCGTTGATTCGTTATATTATTATATTAAAATATAAAACAAGTGCTAATAATATTATCGATATATCGACACTGACGGAAAATAGCAGATGATCTGTTTCGGGATCCTCAGGGTAGGGTTGGATCAATATTTTTAGCCATGTAAACCTCGACGGCCGTACCAGTTTTACGTTTTTTTTTTTCACTGGTTTGTGACGATTACATACATAATGCTAGTAATATCAAAGTAAACACTAACGTTCATATATCATTTTATTTTGTCTCGACCAAATAAACATCCTTGTTATTTTTAGCAGTACTCGCATAGGTACTTATTTACAGACCGATTACCGATACCATCCATTATTCCAGGAAGAACAAATTTACCTCGTAATACAAAAATAAACAGTCACCCACAGTTTATTTGTTCTGCGCGACGGTCCCCGAACTAATGATTACTCAAGGAGTTTGAGGACAATGAAACGACATTTTACCATACTCGATTTGGTAGCGATTCCCGGTGATGGTGGCTCTGCTCACGTTGATGACAAGAAAGTTATTTTTAAAAGTTATTGACTCTTAATATTTGGCGCTATTGCTGGAAAGTTAAGTTCAAGGTATTATAATTGGGGTTGACTGAATTGATCCAAGGAAGACAGGAGAATATATTTGATTCAGAAACCCCACGATTCGTCAGAATGGAGGCAATCAAAGGAGACCATGTCGGATTATAATCAATAAAATATAACATGAATTACACATAAAAGAAATTTCTAGCATAATTTTGTTTTTTTAATTTTAACAGTATTTTATCTATATCATCTTGGACAGCCCTTCTGACGTGTGATGTCTGAATTCAGCGAATGTATCCCTTCTACAGGTCATCGTATATTAAAGTATATAAATTTTCAATATGAGTAAATTATCCCATAAAGATGAGCATTGTCGCTCATCAATGATAAATAACCTTTAAATAAGATAATAAATCAGGGCATCGATACTCGAAGGAGTATAAGCGAATCTTTTGTAATAAGACTTACTCATTACCATCGGCATTGACCTTGTATTCCAAAATAGTATGATCGAAGTGCTTCTCGAGATTGGGCCACGAATATATGTAGGTCAGTCACCTTCTAACCTATTTAAACGTTTTGGTTGCCAATGTTTCATGTGCAGAAGACAGTTAGGTGACAAGTTTAAAATTTAGCTTTTATTAGATTAATCAATTGTTTTAGATATGTTGTAATTGAATTATAACAGATAGATTAAGAGCAATCGAGCGTACTTGCTCGTAATTTGAAAGACATTCTATTCGGGCAATCGAATCCTGCAACTGCGTTTCAATTATGTTGCCCCTGTTCATTATCTGAAGCCGCGTTAAAGGAAAAGATCGTCGAGAATTCTGCGTACGAATTCATCAGAAACCGCATTATAATGTTCTCCATAAAACCGTCAATCGGTACTTCGTAAGCGTGGCGCACTGTGAGCGATGAGAAGACCCGCTCAGGGCAATGCGACCATTATGAATTGCGGTGATAAGATAAAACATTTCTATATCTGTGATAAATAAGACTAATAATATAATTGTTTATTAACGAACACAAGCGTCCATTTTACAGTAACAGACTTTATAAATACCTATTCAAAACCCGTACCTATTTGCTACTTCAGTGCAAATATACCTGAAGAGCTGCCGGAGGAAGAGTCGACAGGTTGACATTATTTATGTGTGCGAGATTGTTGCAAGTCGTTACAAATTTATTGCCTTATTATGAACACTTATAATTCGACGTTTTACCGGTCGTAAACGTTAGTGGCAATGATAATAGAGCAACCCGTAACAAAGTGCCCTGCAAAGATTATCATTGAGATTGCATTGTTTTATACAGGCTGTTCCAAGTTATATATTTAAGATATTTCCTTAACGCAGCTATATCTTCACTGTGGTGATATTGTGATATCCTGTGTGTGTGTTAACAGTATGTGATCACTATTACAGACTTCGAACGGTCTAGTGATGGAAATATAAAACAACTTTTACTTTGCTCAGAAGTAAAGATTGGACTGGTATATTTTAATTATGAACCTTGTTTATTCCCGGCTGCAGTGTGTTTAGTTCTACCAATGACATTAATTTTTATTTAATTAACCAATTAAAATAATCAATTTTTTACCAATCAAATTAAACCCACAATAATAACAAACATACGTAAAATATGTTAATAGAAAGTTTAATGTAAAATAGATTTACATGTCATGAATAGTAGTACTATTATACAAAATTATATTAGTACAGCAATTCCTACAAGTCTAATGAATTGGACTCACAAAGGGAACTTGGAATATATTTAAATATCAATTATATTTTCGAACTAACTTTCTAGTACGACTAGATCAAAAAAGACGCAATTCTTCTTGTGATCATAATGAAATTGTTCTCCATAGTTCCGCTGTCGAATGTAACGCTCAACGGATATGTGATCAGTAAAGAGGTATATATCAATACTTATCTATGCATATAATAAAAAAAAATATTCGCTTTTTGTACATATAAGGGACCTTTGTTAATGCAATAGAACCCAAAACAATAGTAGTTAGATTTTTTATTTGCTTGTCTGTGCGTTAATGCGTGCTAATCTCAAAAATGGTTTATCCGATTTCGTTACGGTTTTCACTAATCACTAATGTGTTGCAGTAAGCATCACTTATTATTTGAAGTTTGTTTCATAAATAAAAAACTCACAAATTAACCCAAAACAATGCAAGTGCTATTTCTAAGCGTAAGGCGTTTTTAGAAAGCGAAGCGAGTGCGGTTTGCTTGTACATAATATGATCTGCAATAAATCAATTTATTAAGGTACAATTGCACGTTTGACACTTCAGTAAAATCTTCAAATACCGTCGCAAGTGATTGTCGTAATCCAACTCTTTATCGGTGTCAATTATAAACACTTACCTTGATTTATTTAATTCTTGTTGTCACGCCACAGTATGACGAAGTTGACTTGTTGTTTTACTATGATTTGTTACTAGCAAAAGAATGGCTCTTTAATTTGTATTACGTGTCCAATGTAACCTGAGCTGTTGCTTTCTAACGTTAACAAAAATTGCGGTCCTATTTAAAGCCCAACACCGATCTATGGCATTCGTAGATTACAAACGAAAAAGTTAAGACTGCAGATACATTACTCCTGAATTTGTTAGCATTCGTAGACCTTGTCGTAGAAATGCTTTGTGGAGTAGGTTCGGAGCATCTTCACTGAAGTTTGAAAATAAAAATTCTTGAAATAACTGTCAATAACCTAATGAAACCAGAATGCAACGTCCTACAAAGTGAGATACACCATAAAATGTTTCAATTTAGAAAGAGATAGAACATTGTTGTCCTCTGCTCGTAATCATTGTAATTGGTACATAAAATGGAAGCATATCATATGATCTTTATTTGTAAGGGCAAAGGAGTGAAAATGCATTGTATAATGCGTCATCGTGAAACTACTAAACAAGGTAGATATGTATATCAAGGCATGCGGCCCACGGTTATGCCAGTCATCCGTTTTGATTGTAGAGGGTTTTCTGTGCTGTAATTGGTAATAATTATTGTTTAGAGAATCGTTTATTATATTAACGAGTATCAAATTCATATCACGAACATCATCGCCGTGTTATTATGGTACTAGTAAAGTTTATTTAGTCATTTTGGAAGTTAAGTGTAAGATTGTTGAAACAGTATCTTTAGTTTTCATTTTATAATTACATTAATTTGGCTGTCATTTTTGTTATAACAATTCAATAAAATGACGATTAAACTTTGCCAGATTATTGAGAAAGGTTTGGAACGGTTGAAAAAGTTGAAATAACAAAATGTATTTCTTATATAATATGTAATAAAGTTTCCTAGAATCCGATCCTAAATGGGAAGGGGTACAATGATTTATATAGCCTGCAGGAAACAGAAATGTTATCGG
Organism: Agathymus mariae mariae; assembly: GCA_018251895.1. Lineage (NCBI taxonomy): Eukaryota > Metazoa > Arthropoda > Insecta > Lepidoptera > Hesperiidae > Agathymus > Agathymus mariae. Next base: position 7,712 of record DWPT01000744.1, read on the forward strand.
GATATACCTGAAATATCTCATTCAACTAACTAATAGTAGTATCTGAATATACGCAGCAGTGCAGCGATGTATCTTATTTTGGCCGATGCATTACTATTAATGATAATTTTCAATTTAATGACTCATTCTCTAATAGCAATGTCATTAATTTGTCCTCTAAATACAATTGATTAAAATTCCTGAATATATCTTTATTTACGATCTAAATGAGGATATTGATATGAACGGTAATAATTAAAAGATAACAACAAAAACGAATTACACAAAAAATACGCGTTTCCATAGCAACGAGGTTCCAAACAACAGTTACAAATCGATCTAAAGAGGTTTAAATAGAGAATATACGAAATTTTGTTTATATACATATTTCAATGAAAAATAACAATATAATAAAAAAATAAACAAAATTTTTAATATCATTTTCTAATCCTCAATAAAAATTCTAAAGTTCGAAAAAATAAAATAAACCATTGCAAGTTTTCTAAGTGAAGTTTCAATGTTAGTGAAATAACAGGACATCCTTTATTTCCCAGGCATCGATCTCCTATCACACCTAATTTGTGCAAGATCTCTCTTCTTTATACAAAATAAATCTTCTATACACGTTATTAAGAGGCTGTTGAGTGCCTAATGAGGAGGCCTGGGAAGAGCATGTCGTGGCAATATATATATCAATGCATTACGCATGATGTCAGTGGCAGGATTTTTCTTGTAATAATATTATCTATTAGATCGCTGAGGTGCGTGGTGAATGCGAAATCGTATCCCACCAAAAATAACACATCTAACTAGGCATGTCAAATACGACGTACGAATTGTTATCGAATTTTTAACTGTATTATAGCTGGGCATAGAATTAACGGTACCAAAACCATAATAATATCTCAATATTATGGTATAATACGAGATAATGATAAAAAAAACATACAACACGTAAATACCCTTCACTAAACTATTTTTACTTATAACGTGCGAATCATGAGTAACCGTCATAATGCCTGACTTTAAAATAATTATTCTAATATTTTTCGAACAGCAGTAACGGGTGAGACAGCCCATATATCACCGGTCGTCATGGCAACCGCCGCGCCAAACAACTGGCGTGGGAGAGTGTGGACAGCCTAAAATTAGTAGGTATCTACAATAGGCTTGTTTATCGAATGGTTACGGTGCGGGGTTGGACACTTTATCAAACGAATGAATAATTTAACTAGTTCACATTTGGTTATGAATTTTGAAAAAAAAAATGTGTTATTACTGTGTAACAGCTATGAGGATTTATGTATACTTGTTTATTAAATATGATAACTTAAAAAATCTCGCCAATCAATGGAGAAATGGAAAAATCAAAGGAGTGAGTCCTCAAAAACTTGGGTGACTCATAAATTGCAATATTCTTTTTTTTATGTCAATAGCCGATAAACGAGCAAGTGGGCCACCTGATAATAAGTGGTTACCGGAACACGACGAGTCGTTGGTGGCTGACTCAAGCAGGAGGGTGGTAACTAGCCTGGCGGGCTTCACCGAAAGATAATATTACTAATAATAATATTAATGACTTGATAATAATACTGATAATATAATCTTTACGCAAAGCCCTACCACCAAGTAGGTTGGCTTCTGTCGCCTCTTACGACACCCTGTTCTGCCAGCGTGGGATCGGGGGGAGTATTCTAGGCCACCGTAAAACGCCATATAAAAAAATAAAAGCACATTATATTGAAACAACACAAGTACTGTAACTACGAGAGTTATTTAGAGTCAGGTTATTATCTATATTTAAATTTGTAGCGTCTAAAATTGTAAAATTTATTTTTTTGTCAAATTTCGTGATAAATATTCGTCTTATGGTCCTCTGACATCAATTTGAACATAAAAAAATAATTATCTTTATGTCCCATTGTAACGCGAGAATGGGTTAACCGATCTTAATGACCCCATAGACCAGTTGGTAGTGACCCTGCCTGCCGCGGTCCCGAGTTCGATGCCTGGCCGGGGCGGACATTTATGTGACAGATAAATGTTTGTTCTCGGGTCATGTGTGTTTGTAATATCATAATTGTGTATGTCCATGCCACCCGCAACACAGAGAAGCCTAATGCGGGGTTGTGAATGTGTCAATGTTTAACAAAAAAATGGAAATTGGTATGTAATGAGAGCACGTGATTGCTTAGAATTTTCATTAGAATCGGTCAAGCCGTTCTCGAGTTATCTCGGAACATACAGACATTTTTTTTAAATACTCAAGTTTATACCAGTGACCCATAAAACGAATATTTATCCTGAAATTTTATTAAAAGTGTAATGTACAGATAGTGATTCTCAACAGATTTATGTAGTAGTATAGATTGTTCAAGGCGAACGAAATCAGAGGCGGTCGCTCGTTGTAAACGATGTAAAATAGATTTCAAAACCATGTTCAACAACATTTCCTCTCAACCACATAATGATCGACATCTGATCCTCAGACACATTGTCGCCATCTTCCGGCAAGCCCAAAATAATGTGATGAGCGTCAGCTCAGTGGCGTAGGTAATTACCGAGTGACTCAGCAGTGCTTTGTTCCGCAGGATCCGCGAACAAACTTGTTTTAATTAATTTCGTGTCTCGAACAAGCCTCTAGCTGATTGTTATCTACTTAGTTGCTGTTAGCTCCGGACGCCCAATAATGAAGCAACATATTGTTCTATGAGTTGCGAAAGGACCTAGTCGCAGTAACGATGGAGAAATATTACTAAATAGTATTTTGTGAAGCTATAGTGGCTTCTTTATTTTATGAGAAAACTAATTTTGATATAAAAATACTAAATCACAGTAGATTCAAAACTCGACGTCATTGATTATGAACTACTTGCTAAATTATTTCTCAAACCGAATTATAGCTGTATGTATGTATGTATATCTATCGCAAAAACAGTAATAATTTTTTACAATCCACAAACTTCGGAAGGTTAGAAAAAATTGTACCTACTCAACTGTACTAATCTGTATAATGAAAGGGGAAAAAAACCTAATCTAATTCGTATGTTTGTAATGTTAGCATCATAACTTTTTACAACACACTTGTACTCGTAGTTATTAGGAGTGACTAATATTTTTTCAATAATGAGAAATAGTTGTATCTAGGAATTTCCTGGTTCCTTGTTACAAGCTTAGTGGTCCTGCTCTGTAGCATTACGTCCCACTAAATGTATATTCAATGTAAACAGCATTGCTACTTTTTACAGGAATAACTAAACACCTTGCAGCCGACTAAATTAGTTCTACTGCTTTACTGTTCCTCCACTCACCTTTCGGTTAAAATAATAACAATCTTAGCATTGCTGGAATTTCATGCAACAAATTCAGGAATTTGTTACGCGCAGTGTTATGTTTTACGAATGACCTGTGGGTCTAAATAAATTTTTGATACATTTTCGGAATTGAATGAATGTTATGCTACTTATCGAGCAAAGCTCCATGGCGTTTTAGTTGACTCCTTTCGAAGAAGGCAAATGACGCAGCACCATGAAATGCGTATAGAAAAAAACTCCATTCGACTACCTCTTCCAAAGGGTTTGCGTCGTAGATCCGCATTAATTTTGCCATGTCATCGCGGATTTTAATTATATACAATGATTAATTATATGTAACGAGCAAAGAAAGGGAGAGGGGGTGATCGCTGATTGATGAGTCTCCTTATTCTTGCGTCTTGGCTTACTTATTGTCTTATAACATTATAATATTAATTGTGACTTTTATCGCCATATTTCGTTTCATTGTTACCCGTGTAGACTATCTAATTTGATTTATTCGACGCTGAGTCACTACCCTTATTAATTTAAAGTTAACGAAGACAATGGTGTCGCTCACTTCGGGCTGAATCATTCTTGATAACCTCAATTGTAATTACCCTTTGAGGTTTTTAATTCGGTTCTTAATTTTAGATTACGATTTTTATTGAAGAATAATCGTACTCTATTTCGTTTGATGTATTCTTCTTTTGAATTACATTGTGATTTCATTCGGTCATTTCTTTATCAAATTCACAACCAACAAGTTAAAAAACATGTGTAAAGTATGTTCGAATTGAAACACTACCAGGTACCTATATGTACATTTGTGTGAACACAAAGTTGTAAACGTGGCTTATCTACGTCTAAACACAATGAGCCATCTGTTGGAGCTTGTCGACGGACGGTATCCATGACCTATTGACAGAAATACATTCGAATACTATCTATGTAAAGGACACCGACTGCACCGAGACAAACAAGTCGTGTTAAATAGAAATAAAACTTGTTTGGATGATATTATGTTTATGATTCGCTATAATGCGAGAGATTTTACATTAACTATAATAGTTCACCATCCTCATCTGTTTTATGAATAAGTGTTAATTTGTTTAGTTTGAAGACGCTTTTGTTTTTTTAACTAAAATGACTACCATAGCAATTATTATTTACTGCTAAGTACTTTTACTACGAACATACCTTAATTTTAATATTATTCCGTGTAAACAGATATTTCACGCCAGGATGAAACCTACCCTAGTTGTTAGTGTTATACATGGTAAGGCAGGTAGATAGACAAAATGCCAAAAAAAAAATGTTCAACCTCCATATCGATAAAAATGTCTACCCACATAATTTCCAAAAAAATATTTAATATACCTACCCCTCATATTCTACCTCGTTAGAATTTTATTATAGACTTGCGGCCAGGCTCGCTTTGTTTGGGTTGAACATTTCATTATTTTTTGTACGCTTGATGTATATATGTCCATCCGAAATAATGCATCCTTAGAAGGGTAAAATAATTTATGAAATACGTGTCGCGGTTCTGGGGATTATTTTCCGTATACAACAAATTTACAAAATTCGCGCTCTCTTTATGATATTAAAAGTAACTAGTTAAGGATAGATAGATGAAAATAACGTTAGGTTTTGCTCAGAGCGATTTAAATGTTGTATTTGTTAAAATTCTACCAAAGTCAATGCATACATCATACAAATTGTTATGATTTTACATACTATTCGTTATTCATACATCGAAAACCTTTCAAATTCCCATAGCTGAAGTCGAAATACTTACTACTGGAACACAATCACACAGAACAGATATGAACGTTCATTTTGAAACTACAAACAAAATATTGTTTACTGAAAATCCTTATTATTTAATTAATCAGTAATAGTAATCCTGATTAAGAAATTACTTACTCATGAAAATGTTAAATTTTTTTTTTCTAAGAAATCGAATGGCTTTGTTTCAATTGCGGAAATGCTTGAAATTGTTAGGTAAAGTAGATAATAAGACGGTCAGTCCGAATTTATTGTCGACGTAAATAGAAGATCGAGAGTGCTGACTCGATCTAGGTTATTTAACAATCTGTAACATTCCAAATTTAAAACAGTCGAGTGATCTGTTACCCCGTTTGTTACAATTCTGCAGTTTCTAACAATTTATGCGCATTCGTGTTATGTGCAAGTCTAAATTTTAGATTACTCGCGGTTACTAAAGCGACACCACGTCGATATAAAATTGCAAATTACGCAGAAATCGATGTTTGTTCAAATATTTTGTTATATCGAGGATCAAGACTAAACCAAACATTATGTTTATATGGCTTACTACTAAATTAACGCATGCCACTTATTCTGTTCGTATGCGACTAACAGAGGTTCCCACGTCGTTCGAAGTTGTTTGTCGTTTATCTAATCTTCTCGGGCCGGGATATTTGCACACTGATAGGGACATGGCAAGTGACCTATTAAAATAGCACTTGAAAGTTGAAAATTGTATTACGAGAATAATGTACCAATCAATTTCATGAAAACCAAGAACCAACCAACCAGCTTCATACTTGGTAACCAAGAAAATTAGCTTCATATCAATTGTAGTAATAATGTTAGGTTAAGTTTGAGCTAATTTTTTTAACACTTACAAATCAATTTTATCTCAAAGAACAAATACAGTCATGAAAAATTATCTTTGCATGTAAATATGCATATTTTATTTACGATTTGATATCGATTATTCAGGATATACAAATATTATACGTATAATATACATCACTCGATTGACGAAGGTTGGCTCCGTCAGTCCATGAGCATAGTAGGTCGTTATTAAGTGTAAATATCATACTATTCATTTCCAAAAATATTATTGTAAACTGTTGCAAGATTTAATTGAATTCTCTTAATAACAAAAACAAATATTAAAATATTATTCTGATTAAACTGTCTAACAATGGTAATTCTTTCTCTTCATGACGATTTAAGAAATCGGATTCGGGCACCAGGATCAAAAATATTCACTCTTATCATTAATTATGAATTACACAATGGCGTCTATCAATTAAGTCACTGAGATTTGTGCACATTCTTTTAAAAATGTGTTAGTGATGACGAAACACATCAATTGGCTAATAATTAGAAAACTTCAAAATTTACATTTTCAGTTAAATTATTATTAAATAAAACATTCAATATAATCCCCCTGATGTTCTGAATATCCACGATATAAAGTAACGCTATTAGTTAACCTTTCGCGGTAATGGCATATAGACACGCAACAGGCAAGTAACAACGGAAAAACTGTGAAATTAATAATGCGCATATTTTATAAAATAGTCCCAGATCGAAAATATCTGTTTTTGAGCAGCACTAAAACATGTTCCCGTTTCGAATCGTGCAAATAATACAAACTCAATATAAACAGTCGTTTGCCCCGCGCCGCGTTCCACCGGAGGGTGTCGTCCAAATTGGCAACGGTTCGCAAGGGTCCTTCCCATACGTTAAATACGCAATTGGAACTCGCTACAATCACCCAAATGAGCTCCCGTCATTGCAATCAATTACGCATCTTTTTGGAGCTGGGGTGCCAGGGTGCCACTCATGAGTTCACTGGGTCACTTCGCTTATTACTTACATTTAATTATACTTATAAAGAATTCAACTAACAGGGCCGATAAGATAAGTTAATGCTTGACAACAATCCCACCTGATGTTAAGTGGTGATGATGTCTAAGATGTTGAACGCATTAACTTATAATAGCCTATTCACTCTCCTCTTGAAGACTCCCACATCGTAAGTAGCGATACTACTCGCGCTTCAATATACATGCTTAGGATACAACAAACAGGGCCGCATCGGTACGTTTAATATTTTTTTATGCTTTAATGTAGTAAGTTTTGTTATGGATCTATAGCGATCTAATAGTTCCTATGAGCCAGGGCATGGTGTTTGGAATGTTGTGTAAGTCTGTGTGTGTTACCTACTGAATTGATCAAAATTGTAGTTAGCATACTTATAAGTTACATCATAGGGCAACATTTAGAATATTTTTTCCGGGAAGTAGATCTTTTCCCGATTAATTAGTCACAAAATATAGTTTTGTATGCGCTTGTAAATAATGTTTTGAGTGCTTTATTACAGTAATAATTTGTAATGCTCTTATAATCTTGTCGAAATGATGTAATGTCTAGGTGACTTAGGTTTTTGTACAGATCTGTTAAAACTCGATATGAAGTACCTGTAATAAATTAAGATACATCTAACGTGATGCCTAGTTTGAACACTTAATTACATTATAATTTCAATTTTTACACAAACGATATTAATGCAATGTTGAATAAAAATTATTCCTTTGTAGAATTGTTTGGTCTCCGACATGTTTCTGCTTGGTACCTCTCATCGGATTGAACGATGTAGTAACGTGCGCTGACGTCCGCGCTCATGTACGCTTCGTTAGCTATTACGAATACCTATTTTACTTGGAACAATGAGACTTTAAGAACAATTCAAATTTTACTATTCACTTGTAATTTTTATTTTTTGACGGCGCCGTAGCCTATTTGGTTGTGAACCTGCCTGCGGCCGAGGCAGACATGTATGTGACAGATTAATGTTTGTTCTCCGGCTCTGCATGTTTGTGACGTCATATTTATATGATATTCTAAAGCGGGAACATTAGTGTGTGATCGTTTATTTGTTGTTTGTTTAGTGTCACAAACAGATGTTAATTCTATATAACACAGAACCAATGTACACCTTTTCGTTATATATGCAATAGGGTATATATACAACATATATTTAAAATTAATTAGGTGCACTCATGAGCGTAAATCCAGTTTGAATTTACGTTTAATACGTTAACCCAGCCGCGTAGTTTTATGTGACATAAGTGCCATTAAACTACTTTTGTTAAAATTAGAATAGTACGTAGATAATTCTGATGCACTACTACGATTCTTTTACACGAATATTATATTTCTCACTTTTCCTCAGTGAATTATCTTGTACCGATTAGAATAATAATAGCAGTTATAGGCGTCGGGCAGTCTGGAGGGGAAGCAAATCGGCGGGGGGCCCTGCCGCGTAGCTCGTTAGCTTCACAAACATTATATAAATTATTTTTATCTACCAATTTACCCCAATCGAGCGTGTTGATGCGCTGACATCTATCATTTATTGTCAACAGTAGGTATATTGGACGCGGAAAGATCATTGTTTGTTAAGAGTTTGCGAGTACAACGAAACTGTTGAATACTGTAATTTAACATTTTTCGCTATAACAAAAAACGAATTATATTTAAACTCATTAATAAGGATACAATAAAAAAAAAGTCACCATGTAGATAGATACTCTTTTGTGTAACTGTGAAAAAATTCAAAAGCGCGATTTAAGAATAAATACGCTGGCACCATCACTCATTGTGTATTGAGTATCGTACACCACATACATACACATAAACAGAATGTGAAAAAACTTCGGAAATTACTTTTTTTTTATTTTAAAATTTCCCTTTGCGCACCTCGATATCTCAAGTAATCTCGCTGTAATGAAATGTTTTCCGCTATCGATAGATGGCGGTTATAAATTCACGGTTAATAAATTGCAAGCTACAAGTTTTTTTTTTTTTTGCTATCAGAACAATAACATATAAAATGCAATTATAATTACTTCAAAACGAAATTGGTTAGCTTCAACAATTAACAAAAAGCCAAAATGCTAATAAAACGAACCCAGTGAGTTCCGGTGCGTAGCGCCCCGAGGCATATCTCCGGCAACACACAAAAGCGGTCTCTTATCGGCGCGTTACGATGAATTAGCATAACTCTCATTTACATGTAGCGACGCGTTATTTACGACTGGGAGATGACGGATTTTCTTCCGCTCCCTCCACGAAGCCCCGGACGCAATGGCAACGTTTTATTAATGAAAAGTAGATCCATTCGAGCCTCCGACGCTTTCAAATGAAGCGTTCCATATCAGGCCTCGGTAGGTGTAGTATGATCGTGCTCCTAATAAAACTGAAGTTCCATTTGAAGTTGGTCATGTGTCTATGCGCTCCAGTGGCCACATCCAACTAACAACACCTGGTAAAATGCATATTTGGCCATAAGATCAAATATGATGTAAATCTTAATGTAATCAATTGTTTTAGAATTAAATACATATCAATGAAGGGCTGGACAAATTTTAATGTTTATTTTGTGTACGTTTAAGCGGGTCTTTAGATTGTTTAGATTCACAGTTGAACCTGGTGGGAGGTGGTTCGGGTCATGTTCATTTGTTCATATAGATCAACAGTCGCCACGTCCTTTAGTAACTCATCATTTTTATTAAACGGTTTGTTCTTTATTTAACATGCATTTATTACATTAGGAAATCATAAAATTTATAAATTTCACAAATAAGTATCGGTGTTCACACATTCACACCCCCGCTTTAAGGTGCACTGTGTTGTGGATGGCGTGGACGTACACAAATATGACATCACAAACATTTATGTGTCATATAAATTTGCCTCAGTCGGGAATCGAACCCGGGACCCTACGCTCACTAGACGTTGTCACTACCAACTGGGCTTCATGGCCGTCAATCAAAACAATAGAAAGAAAATTTTGATATCATTATATTGAACAAGTACATAATCATTGATGCCTGTGAGACCTTCAGAACGACTTGAGCTTTGAATTAATATTCACACTATATCAATACTCTGTTAAGATTATCATCTTAACATATTCTATATAAGTTCAATTATAATGTAAAACGAAAATATATTGAACAACAATTCGTGTTGGACCACCTAGTGTTAATATTGTGGCTTCATACATATTGAGATATCAAAACTTTAGTTTAGTTATTTATGAGTACTGAAATAAAATATGGCAACGGCGATATTTATAACACGAACTGTTTGTTCCACGCAACATAGTTGCCATTTAGACTAATATCCTGCGAGTTAGAGCGGTGCGGTCAATGAACTCTTTGTTGCGCTTCGTTAAACACACATTACGACTATAATATTCATTAAAAGTTTAATAATAAACTGGAAATTTTGACGAATAAATTATCTTGATATGCAAATTCAATGATAACTTAAAAATGTTTCCGGTCTGTTCTCATATAATTGGAGGGTATCCGCCCTACTGTATTGGTTCAGCAAACTAGAGCAAAGAGCAGCCGACAGTAAGTAAAAACGAGCAATTTTGAAGCGGTTTTAAGACCCCCAATGAGGAATTACTGCTGACATATAAGGATACAATTTTTTTAAAACCAGTCATTTTAGCTCAAAATCTCGTCCAATCACGTCGCTACTACTTAACGGTATCTGCAAAAATTTTCATATTGTTATTTTGCTTTTTAATTGCTTAATTTATAATATACAATCACTCACAATTTCCCACTAGAGTAAAATCTTGGTGAAAGTTTCTTTTACCTATTATCGATATAATCATGTCGCCTAAAACACTTGATTAGTAGTTATAATCGTATTAAGATTACAAAACCTTTTTTTGATATATAATACGCTATTGTACTATTTACAAATGCGCAATCAGCTCAACGTTTAACATCAACTAAAAATAAATACCTGTAAACAGAACTGCATCCGTAAAATATAATTAGGAATCTGAAAGGCCTAATGGCTGGTATAAAAGAGTCCTTCGCAAACAGTCTACTCATCGCGTAATGTTTTAATGCGCTCTAAAATTAGGGAGCACTGATAAAATGGGAAGCAAGTCTTAAATTACTCACTTACAGGGTAGTTATCCGAAAGAGCTTTTAAATCATTCACAAAACACTAATGGACGTGGGGTGAGGGGGGGCAGATGTAGTCCTCGGCGAGCAATGAAACGAAATAGAGATATAACAATATAAAGGTGTGTGTCTGAGTTACCGCGAACTGCAGTTCGACGGTGTGCCGCGGTATCATATTGGTAAGGAACTTTGTTCAAAATGTTTATTTTTATATTTTGAAAATAACGATAACGCGAAAGTTTATATATAAAATGACTATTTATACGTATAAACGTTTTAACATGGACGGTTCGTAACTAGAATTCCCTGAGGGTGACCGAGGGTACACAAAAATGCCACATACGAGTATTCGCCAAGTGTGTAAATCCCACGATCAAAGGACGAGGTATAATGTGTAAGATTACATAAAAGTTAGATGAACAATTACCTGCAAAGCAAAATCAGGTTAAGAGTAACATGTGCCTAGAATTACAATAGCCAGAATTAATACAGTACCTATTTCATTGGTCTTGCAAACAGTCATTAAAGTAACGACTTCTTAGTATTTCTAGTCAGTACATTTTGTAATGTGCGTCGCTTTACAACCACGATGCAATACAATATATGCTTCAATATTTATATTTTAAACAAACTGGAGCGCAGTACCCTTGAGGGTTACCAGGCTAGAAATAACATCGAGGACATTTCTACCATACGACCGTTTAGAATACACAACAAATAATATCTAATTAACTTAAAAAAACTTTAAACTTAAAGCTTAAAAATTGAGGTTCTAAGATAAAATTCTGGACTGGCAGTGTTACGTACTCTCTGTGGAGTAGACAATATTAAGAAATCGCCACTTAAAATCACCTATGAGATCCCGATTGCGTCTGGTGTTTTTTTCATCTACTACCTTCACTATCGGCACTTCGATAATGTAAAGAAATTTAAAACGTGTTTTATGCCTTATTCTAATTTGATAATGTTGTAATATCTATAAAACCGACGTGTATTTAATTTTATCGTTTGTATAACACTTTAAAGTGAAATTTTGGGTATCGTCCCACAAAGTCCAGAAGCCTGGCATTCGTAGTTCCAGGGAACTGTTGCAGGAATAATAAATGTCGAGGGGTCTGTGAGGGGAGACCGAGTGTCATTATTATCGGCGGCAATTTAATTAGATCCCCTGCCCTATTACCACTGATTCGTTTTATAATGCCGCTCTAATATCCCACCGGCGACTGCAATCAACTCTTGTTTGTTGGAGAAAATTTAATACGACAATTCTAATAACGGTTATTGAAAACTAATCACGCCGCTCCGTGTATGCAATGACCTCACTACACGCTAATCATTGTATAAATTACATACGTGATTCGTATAAATCTTACGACCCAGTGTAATCTGGTTCTCCAATTATTGTTTTGCCTCGGGTGCGTGTCAATAATTTCTTATTGATAGATGTAACACGGGTGTCGATTGAATATCACAATCGCCACAATCTGATCAAGGCTAAAATTCACTTAAAAACCATAAAATTACTTTCTGAACGACGGAATTTGATCACTCGATGCAATCACTCGCACCGATAGGCTTCTGGCTCATCGATATTCGTAACGAATCGTCGAAATTCAATAATTATCCCCAACACGACTTCATTCATGAAAAAAGCCCATAAAAAGGTGTGAATGGAGAGAGGAAATTCGTCAGAGACGATCTGCCGACAGTTTTTGTAGTCGACTCGTCGGACAGCGGCTCGTAGTCTATGCTTCGGCTCGAATAGTAGATAAGATTCAAACTGAGCAAGCGATTCAGTGCACGACTAAACTGGTTGAGTGGAGTCGCGATCGACTCGACGACATCACGTTCATTCATCGAGGCGAGATGCCGTCACGCGAACTCTCCACGCGCCACCCGTCTCCAGTGTGCAGTGCACTTCGCGATCCGATCACTTCATTACTGTGACTCGCTAATCACACACAATTAACCACGCCGAGCCGTCACACCCGACCATCGTTAGCGGCTCTTCACACAACAATATTTCTTTCGACACGTCTTTAACAAGCAACCTTATCTTTATTTATATCGCATAATCATTGGAACGCCTGTTAATGATCATGTCATTTCTGAACAATGTCAGTTCATATTCAACTAATGTATTTATTGACCGATGCTGGTATATAGTTATGATATATCCAATAAAACGGGTACATGACGGCTAGCTGACGATAAAATCGCATCTGGAGCCGGTAACATCACGCTTCAAACGAGATTGACGTTCCTTCAAATCTATTGCATTCATAAAGTTATGCTGTTATGACGGAAGACGGTGTGGTTTATTTTATAAAGCTTTGATCTGTGTAAACAAGCCAAATCAAAGAGTAGGAAATGTGTTAGTTGTATTTTTATGATCAGTATTAAATTTATAGACGTTGCTTCGTACGTACGTACGTACACCTATTGGCGCCCACGCGCCGTTTCCCCGGTACTAATGCGACGGTACACTGTAAAATAAATATAAAGCAAGGACACATGTCTAATCCAATAATAAATATCTAGTGACGTTGATCTGTCTACATTTTATCTACTCCAATTAACCTTAATACTTATACTAGCACATTATGTACTGGTCACATAATACTTCCTAATCTGCCAACATCAATTAAACGCGTGGACCCCTGCCCCGTGCCTCGTAAACGTATTACATGATATGAAGTACTTGGTTTCACTTTAAATCAGCTGTAAGGTACGTCATTTACCATTTATCCATTAATGATAGGCGTACAAGAAGACAACAGAAGAATGACTTCACAACTGATATTGCCGTCCGCAACACACAAACTTCTAGTGTAGGGTTGTGAGTGATTGAACGTTTAATTGTTTTATATAACTAACTTGCCCATGGACATTGGTAACACCAAAGGCATCAACGACGCGTTGCCCACCGAAAACTAACCAGGCGGATCGCATTAATAACTTAGAATTAAATTTAGTATGGCTGTCAAAACTTTCTGTAAATTTGTTCTTTTCAACACGCTTATATTAGCTTGACCTGTCTTTATATGTGTATTAGGTGATTCAAAAAAAAAAATTTTTTTTTCCTTGCAAACAGTCTCAAAAGTTTCTATTTAAGGTAAAAAGATACCAGTTA
>DWPT01000745.1:0-21868 GCA_018251895.1 Agathymus mariae mariae
ATTCTCTGTTAGTGACCAGGTTTGTGCACCGTAGGTTAGGACGGGCAGGATACACATGTCGACGAGTTTTCGTTTGAAAAAGTAACAATAACTCAAAATTATTTGAAATATAAATTTTCAAATCAAAATAAACAACAACAAACAAAAAATCATGTTAAACAAACCATATTTCTTATTCTATGAGAAATATAAATACAAGATGAGAAATAACTATCGTCATAACATACTTCATGTTACGTCTGCAGATAATAAATAATATAATAATAATAATAAATAATGAAAAAAAACCTAACAGTAAATAATAGTATAATACTGATGAATTAAAATTTTAAAAATGAATTTTCTTTCACTGTATGATGTCATAAAATCAGCCATTAAATAATTTCCAAGTCCACTGGGAATGTCACAGACTGACAGCCGCCGGCATGTACGAAGGAGGGGGAGGTACATGTTTGTTTATTGTAGGAACTTGAAAGCTGCTTTGGACGAATTCAAACCGGACATTCTGGTGTACAATGCCGGCACTGACATACTGGACAGCGACCCCCTGGGACACATGAGCATCAGTGATGTGGTAAGGTTTCATTTTAATATTTGTGATGTACGTCCATTTTAAATAAAGCAAGTATTCAATCGTAGATTTAGTCAGTAACTAAAATGCAATTTGGTAATTGAAAGTATTGTAAAGATGTGTTGCTCGCAATACTTCTTTGGATATGGACATTTTTTTTTATAATCAGGTACTTTAATGTACAATAATGTGTTTTAAATCTTATTTTAAACGAAATTAAACATAACTTCACAGGGTATAATAAAACGTGACGAATTTGTATTCGAGATATGCAAGAAGCGTCATGTACCTGTCGTGATGTTGACCAGCGGGGGGTACGTTCGTCGCACGGCCAGGATCATAGCGGACTCCATTATGAACCTGAAAGCCAAGGGGCTTATTTCTGGTCGCGTAGAGCTCGACGGGGGCACCGATCTACAGAGCAAAGATTTGGAGATCACTTCGCCGCGGCATATGTAAAAGGTCGGGCTAAGTTAGGTTGTACAGTTCACACGTCTTTCAGTCCAAACCCTATACATCCTACTGAACAAAATATGAGCAATATTTTCATCTTAGTCCACAACGCGTCGATGATGCCACGTTGCTATGGACGCATACGGGCAATGGTAACTCTGATTACTTGGATTTACCCTATGGTAATGATAAACTGTATAGTTTATTGATATAAAAGAAGTAATCAAGGTGCATTAGTTGAACCTCAGCCGAGTTAATAGTGGCCCCACCCATTTTTGTGAAATATGTACTCGCAAGATAAAATCTATCTTATATTGCATGGTAATATGGATATAGTTTATTCGGGAGAGGACCTCCCAGTCAAGACGAACCACTTGTGAATTATGTATAGTAGCATTGCACAAGTACATTGCACAATTGCACATGGAGTAATTCCCACGTCTTGTCTCAAACATGGATGTCATCGATATAGCGAGCCATTCTTTCATTTTAAACATCCCTATGGTATGGACCAACTTTGTATCATCCGTAAGTCGATATGGACTGGAAAGTTTATCCATATCAGTGTTCCATTCCATAATAATGTTGGGTGTCTTCTAAGTTAAGTGAATAATGCGTTTTATCTTCCTGGATTATATTACATTACTTTCTGGAGAAAAATAAATTTAGCAATGGTTATTTTTTGTTTCTTTTAGGGTATAAATGAACAAATAACAAATTGTTTATACAGAAGAATTTCTATCATTGATGTACCTGTTGGTTTGGACGTGATATGTGACAAGTGGATTAGTGCAATAAAAAATGGACTGTAATGTATTAAATGGTTTAGAATCATCGAAAAAATTTATATCAATTTATGGAAATCTAAGTTGTTGAATTTTCCATCTTCTTTTTACATGATTATTTTAAACTGAGCAAAGTAGATCTTCCAAACATAGAAATAGTTTTATTTATTTATAAATTTATGTACTAATTAGATAGTCAGGAGATATTATTTTTGGTAATTTGTTACTATTGTTATTGTGTTTTTTATGTTATAGTTATTGAAGCAGGTATTTCGATGGAGTTAATCAAATGGAATGAATTAAAGATGATATTTTTGATTAAACAAAAATGGAAAATATATATGAGTAATTTGGAAATTATTAAGATGGATCTAGTACTCATAAATGCAGGGCTCAATTATATAATGGCTAAATGATATGGCAACACTGTACGGCTGAAGATTGGGGATTCCTTACGTAGTCGGTGAAGGTTTTTATGGTGTTGTAGTGATAATTGATCTCAAAAATTTTCATCTCGCAGTGCTAAATTGTATTTATTTGCAAATCAAATTTGCAATCTATAATGATATTACGGGTGTAGGTAGTGATGGTTTTTATTTTGACAATCACTAACTTGTATTGTACAAGAGAAAATGTATTAATTGAAAAATATTTTCCCAATAAATACTATTTATTATATTGAAGTTATTTTATTTAAATCACACCCTGATATGCTTTGACAAGAACATCTAATTCCCGACACATATATCTCAGAACACTACTAGGTTCGCAGTTGATGACATTACAAAAGCTAAGCTGGTAAAACTAAAAAACAATACAAAGCCAACCTGGAAACAATTTTATAACAACATTAACGTTTAACAAATTAATAACAAGCGAAGTGCCCTCTTAACGACGACTCGACTGAAATATGTTGAAGGAAAATCATCGAGGATTTTAATTCTTATAAATTAGCCATAACTGAAATATTAATATCGTGATTATCTTGTGGTGGTGTTGAACTGTGAGTAGTACTCGTCGGTGGGCACGTTGTTGTTGACCACATCGCGATAGTACTTCTCCTTCTCCTTCTGCTGCAACGCTATCAACTGGTTCTCTTCCATCAGCTGACGGGCGATCTCTCTGTGGTTTTGACGGTATAAGAATAAAAATCTAAATTTACTTTTAAATAACCATAAACCATCAAACACAACATAGTAATATGACTGTTCACGGGAAATATAATGCTTAGTTCTTGTAAATCTGTCGTTGTGTTCATCATCCTGACACCTTCTACGTCCTCGATAGTACTCGTGCAGTAAAGATGATTCATACGAGTTCAATGGGCACTGCATTGGTGAAGGAATAGAATGTTCACGTGCCTCAATCTACTTATTTGCGCGGGATGGCTGCCGAGTGGGTTTTAGTTGGTAAGAACCATTACCCGGAACTCCCTTTAAAGATGCTGTTTTTTTTAAAGATTTCTCTTGATAGCAAAAACTACTCGAGCTCAAATTAATTTATTCATATTTGTATCACTCATAGACTTAAGCAGGTATTTTTAATTTCAGAACGGGCAACTATTGGTGTTTTTAATTTAAATTCCTATTTAATCACTCACTTTCGGCAATATTCATAAATTTATACAAATAATTTTTACTTCTAATAACGTTTCGAATATTTCTCATACAGGAGAAGAAATGAAGAAAGAACTTCTCAGCTCATATTTTAAAATCAAATAAGTTACAGCAATAATTTCTATTTCATTTACATATCCAGGCGAACGATATTTTTCATGGGTTAACCACCGACTCTTACCTTCTCTTTCGCTGATCCTGGATATCCTGACGAGCTACCTCGTTCTGAATAGACTTGGCCAGCGCTTGCCACTCCGCCTCCATCTTCTCTTCTGCCTCTCGTTTGGCCTTACGTAATAAACACAATAAGAAGTTCAGTTTTCAACGCTTTGGACAGGACGTAGATTTAAGATATCGTTTAGAGAAAGATGTACTATTGAGCTTGTATCGCTGCGCCCAATTCTATCTACGGTACAAAGTTAAAACAAAAACAGATATGCTAAAAGGAGGGTATCCTCCCAGGGAAATCCTTTAAATTTTTTATTTTCTTGGATGATCTGGTAACTCATGGGACAGATTAACAGTGTGCACTCATTACCACAAACACACATTTGCAGCATCAGGAGTATCATTGATGTGTTCCCGCAAAGAAGGAAACGGTGAATGCGCTGGTTAACTGACCCTGCCAATTCCGTTTTGCGACGTATATAATATTTACATGTGTTTGTCAGCTACGACACGAGTTATTGCGAGGTTGTAGGTTAAGCGAGCATTTATTAGTGTTGGTACATTAGAGAACAATTTAGAATCTAGACGAAATACCTTCGCGGCAGCCATTTGTTCCTTCTGCGCCGCGTAAAACTTCTTAAGCTCCTCTTGGTTCATTCCTTTGTACATAAATCCAATGGCTCTAAAAATAAAATCATTTACTTTAATCTTATTATCATCATTTTTTAAAACAAACCAGCTGATGATTTGCACCGCTTCTTGATGGTAAGTGGGCAATGCCTTCCATACTGTAAAACCAGGATATCCATCCGTTTCGGGCTAAAAGGTCAAACTGCTTGGGGCTTTTATGCCTAACTTCACACAGGAAACATGTTTGATTGTACAAGGACGATGATAGTTTTCTAAACTAGTAAAAAATCTAAGACCACCATCTAATATCATCCACGAGTGCCCTTAAAATGACCTTGGGAAGTAAAATATTGAGCACCAACAAGAAAATTGGCATCATTACCTTGTTTGTTGGTCAGTCGTTGGATGCACTTGGGAAGGTGAACTCGGTTCGTACTCAAGACTAGGTACATGTTCGTACACTCCTGAGCTTTCAACTTCACATTCCTTTGAGAATATTATGGTGAATTCTCACATTATACAAGTTTTCTCATCATGTTATTCTTCATCGAACCAAGTGATAATATAATAATTTTAAACTTTGAAGATTCGAATACGACCTCGTCCGGGAGAACTACGTTCACACGCCTACGTTACCACCGCTAACACGAGGAGATATCTGAGTGCATTTGATCGTTAAGGGGTCACCGACGAAATTGAATGTGAGATACCTGTTCTTCCCTAACGCACTCTTGGCGACGTCTGGGTTTTCTGTGAGCATGTCGGAGGTGAGGTTGTTATACATCTCCGCGGTGTTGTCGGCCTCCTCTTGCTCTTTCGTGATTTGCTCCAACTGCTTCTTCTCAGTCGCCTTTGATAACACAATTGAGATAAAAAATATATATTTCTTTGAGGATTATAATCGCGGTATCACAGCAATGGAAAGTGTTCTTCGTTTAACTTTATCTGGTTAATATCACATCAAGTTAATTTTACGTTATGTGTTAATTGAATAGATTTTATAATAAGCCTTAATTTTTCCTTTGGATTTTATACTCTTAACAACGATATTAAGAAAATACGTTGTTGAAAAACCGCGGCAACTACAAGCTGTTACCTTTGGCAACGATGGTAAATCATAAATCTTGTGGAGCTTGGAGCATTCCCATATGCGCTTAGTGCCGGTCAAAAGAGTTTTTGTTCAGGATTCAGGTCAGTCTTGCCTGATACAAGTTCTAGAGTTTGAATGTGTGGGCCCGGTGCTCAGTCGTTCAGAGCAATAGAACCCTAAGACTATAATGCCTGTATTTAGAAAGAAGGAAAGTCAACGTTATTTCAGTAGACACTCACCAACGCCTCGTTGTAGCGCAGGTTGGCCTGACCCAGCCGGTAGCGACACTCGCGCTCCATCTGATCGAGCTCGCTGGCTCTCGCATCCCTTGCTTTTATTGCCATCTGTTAAAATGCATCTGAATTCAAATGTTTCTATATACTTAGCAGAGCTGTAAAGTAAGTGTCGTGTAAGTTGTAAAAATTGAAATTCATTTTTACATTCGAGTTGCTCGCGCCTAATCCTTGCAGAAAGATATGTTTTCTAGTTGGTGACGGCAAATATCATGATGAAAATTATAGAGTCGGGGAGTCTCCATATAGTCCTTAAGTTCCGGGTGTTAGAATATGCCTAAAAAGAATCTTAGCTATCGTAATTTATCGCCCTAGGACCCATCCTATTTTAACTCCCAATTTTAACCGGTTGACAGGGTCACACCCAAGTTCTTCTTCATAACTATTTTAATGTTACATCGAATATCATTGTGAATATAATGAGTCTGATTTCACATATCGTTAGCATTATGTAAAAGTTAACGTGAATAAGTTAATTGTATGTTCTTTTACCATGTACGCAGCCTCAGCCTTCTTCCTTTCTTCTTCAGCAGCCTTTCTCTCCTGCACCTGTTGCGCCAGCCACGCGTTCTTTTGCGCTGCCATTATTTTCTTACGCTCCTCATAGTTCAGGTCTTCCCCTTCGAACCTGATTATGTTTCAAAAAACATCGCATTATCTCTATAATGCGATCTAAATAGCACTTAATTTGTTGGTTGGGATAAGTTGACACTGATTTCTTCTTTTTAAAGTTCAGAAGCAAGTTTAAATGTATATTTTGAAAAGGGAATTGCTGGCAATTGTCACCTGTAAAAGCATACTCGGACAGAACTGTAAGGACTAAGTGATATTTATTCTTTCGAAACCCATAGATTGGAAGAGATTGCATTGATTATTAATCTCTCAATAGATAGATTGACACGCAAAGATTTTTCATGGAAAACGTTAAGTTGTAACAAGTTATTTAATATAGTAACAAGCTATTGAATATGCAGAAGTAACTATAAGGTTAGTAATCTTACTTTTGTGCACTGGACATGCCAACAGGAGCGTCGTCAGAGGCGCGCGGGGGGAGTTGCATTTTAAGATAGTCGGGATTGTTGAGATCATATTCGCGCCGGTCCTCAGCTCTCTGATAATTTTGACGGTAGGCGTCTATCTCTGCATTAATGCGACGCCGCTCCTGTAAAAATCTTCGCATCGAGATGAGAAGAACGGACAATTTTACATGTATTATTATATTTAAGTTCAATTTCAAGTGAATCAAATCATTTCGATGTTTTGTAAATACCCTTGTGCATTTTTTGCTTCTGTTACAGTTTCGAAAAGGTACTTAAACGTCGAGGAGTTTAAATGGCGAAAGGAACTCCGCAGCTTATCTTTTAAATCTAACTTATGACAATAACAAAGTTTTAACCTGCGTTGAATCGGTTGTAGCACTATTATTTTCAGGCGTGTTTGTAATTTATATACCATTTCATCTGTTCAATAATATTCTTCAACTATAAGTTGCGATTTCACATTTCGCCTGAAATTCTATTAGATAAATTACGTACCAACTTTGGAACAATATTGTAAAAACACCGAATCCCATAAAAATTTGCTGATCCTTATAAAGGCGATATGAAGACGTAAATTTATTATACCCATTTCTAGTTTCACGATTGTGTGTATACCTGAAAACCTGGTGGCTGGCGTGTGTAGTACAACAACAATGTAAAATATTGAGATCTAGGATAGAAAGATAAATAGAGAAGTCCGTAAAATAAAGAAATTAAAATAAAAAAGACAAATGTGTAACGAGTTCTAAATAATTGAAGTATCACTTAATATTTGGAGCTATTAACATTTTATATCTTCTATTTAAGGGATTTATATATTAGGGATGAAATAGGGGATGGAGCGACAATACGAAAAATAATATTAAGAGACATACATGATTTCACCATTTAGGTAAAATCAGTGTTTAGAGAGAATCTATTGCGATCAGATTTTGGATAAAAGGTTTGAATTTGAAGTATTTAGTGCTAAGCGTTCTTTTGAACATGTTATGGCGATATTTTTAGGTAATTTACATAAACATTGATCAGTACCTCGTGTTCTCTAGCTTCTAGAACTACCGCTAAGTTACTGTCCTTGATCATCTGCTGAGCAAACGCCAAGTTCTTTCGTTCTTGCTCTTCTCGTTCTGCTCGCTTCTCTGCCACTTGCCGCTCCAAAAATGGTAGGTCGACCTGAGTATGGAAGTAATCATGACAAGTCTGTGGTGCGACTAATGGATAAACATAATTATCAAAAGCTTTGTGTTTAAAAGCAGTGACATGTATAGTTTTTTATTTTACATAAAATAAATTAACGCTGGACTAAATTATGTAAAAGGAGTCCAAAAGTAAGTTCGTTGATTGAATAGTAGTATGGCAATTTACACCAATTTTCCTGTTTCTAGCATTGAATATCCTTGATCTTCGTTCCAGCTCACATTGCCGCCGTCTCTCCCTGTTCTGAGATTCTTTGCGATCTTGCTCATTGGCAATCTGTAGTTTTAACATGTTTTATTAAAAGTTGTTGAATTGATATAAAGTTAACCTAAATATTTTTTGAAAACTTGATAAATAAAACGTATAAAAGAGCCTCAAAAGATGTCGTCGCATCAAAGATCAAACAGAATATGTTGTCATGGAAATGTTCATAGATGATATGATCATATGATATATACCTATTATTTGTTACGTTTTAGTAAGTTACAGTCGTACAATAACTTTTTTTACAACAAAGATCTCTCACGGCCAATTTGGAAGCTTTGGAGTAGATATTATTTTAGTTAAAATGTTCAAGATTGGATCAAATTGAATTTGATCGTAAATGTATAAATAAAACTTTAACGGAATCGAATATGTATTTACAAAGCTGTTCTCGAGTGGATTGGTTGACGGGTTAATATAATAGCCCAGCAACGTTGACGGTAACTCACTCAACTAACTATCGCGTATGAAGATATTTAATTTCTTCGATTACTTACAAGTCGATGGCTATCATTTTTAGCATGTGCTAATCCTAACAGTAAGTTTAATTAACGTTGTTTGACAGACTGATTATATTTATCAAAGCAAAATAATAATTTAAAAACTACCAAATGGTAGTTTTTTTTCGTAACAGGCAGTACTAAAATGTACGTCGTTACGGCGACGCCGTAGAGACGCGTAGTAATAAACGTTACTCCGTATTCGTAAACCGTAGCACACACATACATTTCGTCTACGTGTTGGCGGGTTCGATTAGCGCACGGCGGCACTTCACTGAACTCACTCACTCAAATCACTCACGCGGCGCATTGACATCGTGTACAAACCCGCGTTTGTTATTTTGCCGTGACCGTGCTACTATTTTATTCGGCGCGACCGATAACAAATTCGGTATTCCGGCCAGTGATTTAATTTTTTAAGTGTTTTTTTTTTTATTTGGTGCTAGACTAGACTTATGTTGTGTAATGTGACGGTATGATGACAAGTGTTTTGAAGAAATCCAGAGGCACTAAGGGTAAATCTGAATCCATGCAAGAAGATCTGCCTTCGAGATGGCCGAGCTTGTCGCGAGGACACAAGGCCGAGGATATTGCGAAGCTAATCAAGTATATAGACGATAGTGTTATTGGGAAAGGGAATTCGTTTTGCGGACCCTACGGACGCAGAAAAGGTAACGTATTTTTTTACATTTTACTGTTGTTATTATTTAGTAATATAAAATCTAAGAAAATAATAACATTTTTTTTTTATTGGAACTACAACATTCCAATTACGGCAGTAATGTTCCACGTAATGTTACGTAAAATAATATTACGCAAAAAATAAGTAAACATTGTTTTGCAAACAATAATATATCTTTTTATTACTAACAGTTTTTAAAAATTGCGGTCAGCGTCATATAGATAATCATTTTAAAAATAATTATGAATATAAATAAGATATATCGGCTCACGTATCAACGTGCGCATTGTCTTCGCAAGCTGAACTATAAATTAGGATACTTATTTTTGTTTTACGGAAACGTTCAACATTTCGTGTATATATATTCAGCTGAGGTTACATTGCGTTGATGCAAAACGCGCTATTGTTGTTTTCAAGGTCAGCATAATTTGACCGAATCGGCACATCGAAATTGTCAACATATTTGTGATATTAGGTAAGGTTTGTAATCGTAAAGAAGAATCGTAAGCCGAATGTAATAGTAAAAGAATGGCAAATTGCTTGAATAGTGGATTTTTTTGTGTTAAAACGGGTCTTTTTGAACGTAAAAATTAATGGAATGTTTGATTTTATTCTGTTATCATAGGCTAGTGGTATATGAACGTAGGAATCTCAGTTCGGTGTGTTCGAGTTTGAATCCTGCACGTATTATTAATTTTTGTAAAGTTATGAACATATCAGAAGAGAATTATTCCTAGTTTCGTGAAAGAAAACATCGTGAGGAGACCTGTAAACAACTCGACCACGTGATGGATTATGGTTCTAAACACTGATGAGCCCTAAGCCCTCTAATGATATAGTTATGGGTAGTGATGTTTTTTTTATATATTATAAGTGCATGCTTGACTACTCTCCCATCTGCTCGTAAGTGGCGATGTAGCCTTCGATGGTAAAGCGCATTTACTTAGAAAAAGGCTATTGGTTCTTGACTTAAGTCATCCATCCATACTATTTCAATCCTTCACGGTACGCATAACAAATGACGAAGCAAACCGCTTCATTCGTACCGGAGAGATGCTTATGACAAAAGGATAGATAGTCACCGTGCGTCATGTCGTTCGATGGTGGAAAGGGAATTGTGGAATCATACCGTGTAATTCTTGCGTACATTCTTTAAAATGTATCCTATAGAACACCAAGATGCTGGCTACTCAGTTTTTTTAGTCATTAAAGAAAATCATCAGGTATATGGTTAGGATTCAAATATTATATTCATTCTACGAGTGAAGAATATTATGAATTAGAAAATAAGTTGCAAATTTTCTACGCAGTTACCGTCCACATGGTATGAAATATATATCTTTGAACTAGATATAGCTCGAAATATACCATAAAAAAATAATTACGGTTGGGAAATTCTTAATTTAGGTATATATCAAATAAACGCCGCAGTTAAAAAATAATACCTCTATGACTCTATGCGGGCGTTTAGTTTAGTTAATTCATCTTCTGAATCGTCCCAATTAAATTAATATTCAATAAAATATATATCAAATTTAAATAAAATTCAAGTATTATATGAAAGTTACTATAAATTTTATTATTATTACACCAATGTCAATGTTGATTCCACTTATTTGGAAGGTGTTATTTATTTGCGTAATACATACCATCTACGTTTATCCAAGGACGGTGTTATGAGTGGAGTAGCCACGAAAATAGCAAAACAAAATATTCATCAATTGCTGGCGTCCCTCTTGAGTTTAATTTGGCGCGAATACTTACTGTTACTTCGATATTGGCATACATAATAGAGGCAGGCGCCATGGTGATCCACAGCCGTTCATGTGTTGTGTTATCTGTATTGCGTAATACTAGTTACAGTTTGGCTTCCGTAATCAATTTGTTGATCTACCAATTTTATTGCTAAACTGGTTACAGAAATGCTGGTGATTGTAGAATCAGTATCATTTGTTATATTTTTAATTATGTTTCCTCTAAAAGAATTATATTTTTTGTTCCAATTTTAATATACTATTTGGATATGCTTCAAAGAAATTGAAATATTTTTAGAAAAATGTGCAACATTGTTGCCAGTGTTAAACAAGGGCGTACAATGGAAAGTGAGTGTTTTAAAAACTGGAATAATGTTAATTTCTACTAGCTCAAAAACCATTCTGTTAATTTTCATGGGTCCATATCAGAAATATTTTCGATCCTTTCCCCATTCGAAATTCGTAAAAAGAAAGGCATTCGCTCAAAAAAACTGGTTTCGAAGGTCGTCCCGACTCGCCGGGTAAAAATCCTGGACAAGCTTTTTTTACATTGCTGTAGCGAAGTTAATAACTCTTGTGGGGTTTTGAACTGTGATGTATTTTAAACTTGATTTAGTTTGCTGGAAGACCGTTTCCCTCGTTTCGCCCCAAATGAAATAAAAAAAAGTTAATGCTCGTTTTGATACGAACAAATCCTTAGATCGCTTTATTGGCGCTATTTACTAGAATTTTTATACTAATAAACTTTCTCGGATTTCTCCAGCTTTCGTTTTATCCAAAGTTTATTGTTTTTAAATTTCAATTTATTATGCCGTGATTGTGTAAAATAAAAAATATATCTTTCAAGCTTAATATACCTACACAGATAACGTAATAACACAGCAATAGCATTATATAACACGACATAAATTACAATATATGAATTGTTAGTTAAATATACCTCCATATTTTAAAAAAGCATTGCGTAAGTTTATAATACACTTACATTTAAGCCCTTGTATAAGCAAGAAACAAGATAATTAAAACGGTTTATGACCAGCTAACCTATTATCATGGGCGTTGGGTAAAAATAATGCCCTCAAGTGTTTTATTTGTGACTCGCGTGTAAAGGATGTGGGGATCATGTTTCATTGTAAATGTCACTATTATTAATTCAGTTCATCGTGGAATGGACGCGGAAGCCGCACCATCACGGTAATTTACGTGAAGCGTGTACGTTACATGTTGTCGTATTGTACTTTAGGTCGTGTTGTTATGTGGATATTAAGGGTTCGTAGTCTTATGGACTTTTGCCAGTCGAAACTATTGCTCAAGTTGGCAATTAGATTAGATGAGTTACTGTCAATAGTAAATGTTTCACGAGTGCTCCGTGATCTTGAGATTAACACATCAAGTAACGTATTAATCCATTGAACTTGGCCACGATTATTATTTTCTTTGTATAAAAGTCTGACAATTGGTCCAATTTCTTGGGTCCTAATTTTGCTGGTTTTTGTAACCCGTGAAACTTCAATCATTGATCTTTAGAGGTTCATAAGAAACGGTAAGTTAGCCGAGTTATTACAATACACAGTTCCATGCCCAAAAAGCATTTTCCGGTTTCCAGGTCATCGACCTAATTCTATGCAACTCTCCATAGAGTGTATACTAAAAGAGAAACACGGATACAAAGTACACAGTCAAAAGAGTCTTCAATGAACAAGAAAGTAACCTTAGAACGACATCTTAGTAGTCCCTAATCCCAGGGGACAATTCACGCTAGCGGGCTGTATTTTACTTTTATGAATTTGTTAGTAACATCATCGTGCTCTATGGGGTACCTTCGCAAAATGTAAGTTAAGAGTCCGGGTACAAAAGATCGTTAGGTTGTCACAATTCATATCAATTACAGCTTATTCTGTATATATATTATACCGTACTTATTCAATAGGAAACAGATATATGTATTCATTCACTGTAGCATTGCCCGTAGTACTAAGTAACGGTTTGTGTAGCACAGAAAAACAAAGATTTAAGAGCTCAACTGTTCATACATTTCAGCCAGAAGCCATAAGAGGTTTGCGGGACGCATACAGGTACATTTTCCTGTTCTTGTACTATCTTAGAATCCTGTGCAAAATATGTAACAATACCAATATTATAGTCACAAGTCAATGAAATGTTTATACTATTGTACAACTGTACACACGTGTATGGGAGGATTATGCACATGACAAAACACGTGGCATTCGTCAGTCGCGTTGTCGTAACGAAAAGTGAGATTGTTTTTATACAAGACAAGTCATGCTTATAACAAGATAGTAACGGTTCTCATTCCCATACTAGACATAAGTTAAATACTATGGACAACCTGAGCATAAACTTTTATCTGTCACATAAATAGTTACCACTATACAGTTAATGTATACGGTGAATGTATACAATTGAAATGAATAAACGTTCACACACTCACACCCCCCACTAGGATTCCCTGTGTTGCAGGTGGACATACACAAATGCGACATCACATATACACATAACGGCAGATGTACATTTATCTGACACATAAATATCTATCTTGCCTGATAATCGAAACCGGAACCTGTCGTTCGACAGGCAGGTCCTATACCAACTGGGGTTGTTTATTGTTTATAATAGAGTCAGAATATTTTTACAGGTACAGAATATTTTTTTTTATCATACGATTATAAACAATACAAAAGGCCTTCTCCAAACACCTGAATTGCTGGCGGAATTACTTACTCAACTTCGCTTAACTTTCAGTAAATTAATTTTTTGTTCGTGAGTACGATTTGTCAAACTTTTGATCTTTCAATAGTGAACCCTCTATCTATACTAATAATAAAATTCTAACTTATCGCTTTCTGTACATGAACGATATATGAGAAAAAACATTACTAGTTGCATTTATTGACGCAATAGTTGTTAGAATTTTTTTTGTCTGTTTGTTTGTTCCCGCTAATCTCAGAAACGACTTAATCGATTTCGTTCTGATTTCACTAATTTATTGCAGTTAGCGTCACTTAATACTTTGTTTTATTGCAATCCGTCCGTAAATAAAAAAAGTTATGAATTAAACCAGAAAAATGCAGATGCTTAAGGTAGTTTTTCCGAAGCGAAGCGAAGACATTTGCTAGTTTGTTAATAAAATTACGAAATTTAATCACATGCGATCGAGCGCTTTATATCTCTGAATAAAAAATATATCCGTTGAAAAACTCTTGCCGCTTCTTCTTTCCAGACTGTTTATCGTAGAAAGGACAGTTGAAGCATTGACATAGGAACGGACAGATACGAGTATGTTGTGATAATGATTTCTAAATTATTGTGTTGTCTGGGTTTTCTTAATTACGTATTAATATAGACAGCAAATCTGTACCCCTTCTATATACCATTGTCAAAAATGTGTACCTTTGGAATTTGAATTATCTTTAACCTTCATACATTACGACTCTATTTTTACTCGACCACTCGTGGCGGTACTACCGGAATTATATTATTGTATCATTACATCTGTCATTTGTATAGGTGTCACATCATGGTCACATCGATGTCGGTTGACTGTTTCATTGCCAGTTTATTATGTAATTATTATCGTATATTAATTTGCACAAATGTGACATTGAGGCATTTACAATTCAAAATCATATGTTTGCAAAGCAAAGCGTTAGTTGTTCCTGCCATAGTATAGAACGATCATCATTGTATCATGTGTTATAATTTTCCCACTGTTGGACTTGGGTCTTCTTTCACAATGAGACCGTTTAGACTGTAGTCCGCCACAAACTGAACTAAGCGAAACTAACTTTTTAATGTGTACATAGTTTTGGAAAATTGGTTCGAGTCTATTTCGATTCGAACCTAGGTCCCTAGCAAGAAATCGATGTTCAAAACACAAAAAAAATATTGGTCTTCTGATTTTGATGTACTTTAACAGATAAATTTTGTTCGCTCAGAAAATCCGTTATAATATCCGACGTGAAAATAACTGTACAGTCGGGTATGCCCATGCACCATTAAGTGTACCATTACACTTAATGATTCCATAAGGTTACTGGTAAAGTCTGTAAAATTGTATAAAGCAATTCAGTCTCCAAACTACATCTGTTACTAGAGAAATATATACACAGATTAGTAGTCCTGTTGGTAATGGCCCTGCCTGCCAAACAGGAGTTCCCGGGTTCGATTCTTGTCCGGGCCAACGGGCCACCTGATATTAAACAGGCACCGTCGCCTATGAACATGTGCAGCCCGAGAGTAATCGACAATGCATCGCTGGCCCTGGAGAACTCTTTTTATGACTTTCTTGAAGAATGCAGAATCTCATATCATAACATAGCGTTTCGGCAAGACCTCCGAAAGAAGCTCATACTATAGTTTACACGTATGCCGTAGAAAAGACCGAGAAAATCGGACAGTTGAGGATCGCCTGGAATCCAGGTAATGTGGGTGAAATTTTAATCTCCGGGGCGTAGTGGAATTTTGGAAAGGTGACGTTGGCATCAGTCTAAGCAGTTTCTCGGAGTACTCACCATTGTATAGTCACATGAATGTGACATCTGACAGGTAAATGTTTGTTCTCGGGTCATGGGTGTTTGTGATGTCATATTTGTGTATGTCCGTGCCACCCGCAACACAGGGAATTCTAGTGCGGGGGTGTGAGTTTGTGTTTTAATTTTTAATTCAATTTAAATTCGTATAACTGTCTGCCCTGAGCGGGATTCGAAGCTGCGTTAACTCGATCACTAGGCAACTACAAACAGAGCTACACGGCTGTAAATTACATATTTTATGTATATCGTTAGATTTTCCGTTCACACTGTATTAAGAATAATTTAAGGAGGTCTTAAATTACTAAGCGGGTATAGAATTTAGCGTTTTCTCTATCCTTTTCTTGTAATAATAATATGTTATGAAAGGCCACATCATCTGTATGTACATAAAACTGCATTTGTCCATCAGTTATGAGATCGTTTTTTAACGTTATCAATTCCAACTAACATATTCAAAGTAATGTTTTGTAAAATTAATCGATATTTGATTTCGTTATCCAAAGCACAAAATTTAAGTACTGCGTAAAGCGGGACCATCAATTAATGAGGTATGTTTAATAACGAAAGTTCATCATACTGATGATTTATAAGTTTAACTACTGTGTTATGATAACAAGGGTGTAAGTAAGTTATTGTTCTGTATGTATTTTTTCATTGTCTGTTTACCAATTCACGCTTTATTACATTTATTCTTTCTACTGTGTCCTCTTCCTAAAAGTAGCTTTGAAACAGTACGTAAATGTTAAATTTTATTCAATGATAGGTATTCATTAAAAGTCGTCTGATACAGAAAGGCTCACGTTATTAAAAGCGTTATTAATAAATGATATTATACAAATTATTAAAAATATCAGGCACTGCGATGATCAGCTTTGTCTTAATAAGGCTGAAGGAAAAGGAAAGCTGAAAGACATTTACTTCATTCATAATATTTTATTTTACATTGTTGTTGGAACGAGATAAACTTCGTTTCTGTGTATTGCCAAAAACGTTTGTATCAAGCTACCCAAAATGTACTTAAATAGCTTCTAAACACGCACATTTTTCGATAAACGTCTGATGATATCATTCTTTCAAATGGGTGTGTTGTTTTGCGTTATTTGAATTTCTAAAAGTGTATTTGTATCAACATAAATCTAGGTCTATTTTAGGTTAAATTTATTTCAAGTGAATACTCGTATTTATATTGATTAAAACATTCTTGTTCTATTAAAGCATTAATGTGGAAATCGTAAGGTTCCAATTTTATAACTACTTTTATTCGATTTATTTCGATATCCTGTTCGAGTTAATTTCGTTTTTAATAAACTACATCAAACTATTTCAGATCAATACAAATATAGATCGGTGAGTGAACATTTTTGTTTACCAAAATATCATTATTGTGAAACTCATGAGGTTTCACTTTAAACCAACTATTCTTTGATCCATATCGATATTATGTTCGAGTTAATCGGTTTGCTTTGGTTTTGGTTATCCGTGACTCCGACAAGTTGCAGATTAAACTATATCAAACTATTTTCATGTGATAATTTTTCATCGTAATGAGTTTCAAGAACAATATTCGGTGTGATATTTTGTAGTTAAATTAATGTTTCATTGAGTAGCCCAAGAGTTGAGTACTTCGTCCAGAGGGCCCAGGTTTTATACATTATGTTTAAGGCGTTTTAAAACTAATATCCCACCCTGGGCTCGCTTCATTAAACCTACGCTTTATGTTTACAAATAGCACCCGCATTGTTTTAGAAATAGGTTCCTCTAGTTCATTATTTTAGAATTAGCAATATATTAATTTATTATAATAACCGCAGAAAGGCGATTAAAAATTTATTTAAAGCCCTCATATTATAATGTCTATGTTAACTTTTATTTTCTATCCCGCAGAAACAGATCCATTTCTCGTGATGAAAAGTGTCTTAGGTTATGATTCATAATACAAGCTACTAAAATGCTTAATATCATCCAAACCTGTTCAGTTGTTTTAGCGTGATACGTGGTCTATCAAACAGACAAACAGACGAAAATTCCTGAACCTGTATGTTTTGACCTGTGTATCGATAACAATGTCCACCTATAACTTACAAGTAATATTCCACGTACAGAATCGACCACATTACAGTTTTATTATAGGGATAGGTTTATATTTGATATTCACTTCGAGATGCTTTCAGAATACTGCTGTGTTCAGTTAAAAATTATCAGTCGACGTATCTCGTCTTGGAAATTACCGAAGCAGCCTAAGATATGTATGAGATTACTTAAATTTCAAAGCAAGTGATTTATATTACTGTAATATTTTATAAACAACGTTATATAATGAATTACCTTTACCGTGAAAGATCGTGACAAGTTCTGAATTGTTCGAATTTGCGCAAAATTCACAATGCACTAAATTGATCATAATGCCATCTTTCCATAATTATCGCAATCAATTCGCATCGTGGACTAGCGCAGATGTATGACACATCACGCCGTGGCATTGAGATCGGCTTATTTGTAATTCAACTGGCATCAACTGCATACAAACAAAACAATGTTTATATTCATGCATAGCGTATGAATATATAATAAAAACTTATCGCTGGTAATCTGACAAAGAGAGCAAAAATACAAAAGTAGTGAGTACCCGTTACAGTTCAATGTAAAGTGAAAGAACCCTTTCCGTGTGCAATATACGCTCCAGTCGTAGGTCATGAATGGCAATGTAAAAGGAACTTACGCGGTGAGATCGACCGAGTACAAGCCTTATCTATGCGTCGACCTTGCAAGCGCGAAGTACGTATAGGTACAAGTCCACCGCTAGTCTAGTTCGTTGCTAAGTTACTAAGTTTAATATCGAATTACTATGTCGAGGTTCGCCTGTCAAATCTCAAGGGAACATCGACTTGTTAAGCGTCAATGGTTAAGTCTTCTTGCGTAAGGTCGTAAAGTATAAATATATGTTTATTATTTTTATAGTTGAACCACCCAGCTCGACAGACGTTGTTCTGCTAAGTATTAAAGACGAATTGTTTAGGTTATTAATGTATAATTTGTAATATTTCGTCCTCAACGTCATTTATTGGTACAGTTAATATTAGCAACGGTTGTCTCCCGGTCTTTAAAGCTGTTCGAAATTTACTTGATCTACAGAAGAAGCACCCATGGATATATAAAGCTTAGCTAGTAAATATTTTGCATAAAAAGGTATAGAAAATAGTATAGTTGGTGCTGCCACGCACCAACTTCGAGTTGCATGCAACAACTACTCTGTAAATGTGATTTCAGTGATGGCACTAGAGAGCGACTAGGATGCATTGGTGTCGATGACAATTATTTACTTTCTAACGAATTACTGGAACATAGACATTGCTTTAGGAGATTGAAAAGGCTAGTTACATTCAATTTTTTTCACTTTATTTTAAGGGAGAATAACGATCAGGATTATGAGAAGACAGAGAGATAAAAGAAATGAGGAAGAAAGACTATTAAAAATATTGCCTACTAGACTACTAATGGATTTATGGATATATTGGTCTCTGTGTATTTATATATTTACAGACTTTTCTAAATAGCAAAAAAAATATGCAAAGAACTTTATTATGTAGAAAAAGTGTATAGAAAACAACTTCTAAGCATGAGTGTAAGGGGAGCGTAAATAGTTTTGTTATAACTATAAGACACGTAAAAATATTAATGATTCTGAATACAGAATGTTAATAACGAAAATAATTTCCTTTAAATTTTAATATCCAAAGTAATACAAAGAATAAAATATGTACTTTGCAGCTGTATTTGCATTTGTTCTTCCATAATTTCAACATTAGGTACTGTAAATTGTATGTACATGCAACATCAAAGTAGGTCGTTGCCAAATTGTAATTGGACTTGATATACTTTCGATAAATATACACGATATACTGTCTATGTAATATATATCATGTAAGTACTTGCTGTGCAATAAACATGATTCACTCGTGAAATAGTTAACTTGCTGTGACAAATAGACAACAAATGGAAACTTTCCCGAATAAAAGAGTATTACTGTATTATTACTGAATTATTTTTAGATACATATTAGAGATATATTTATTTTCTTCTATTAGATATATTTATTCTTGATAATTCTTTTAATTATATCTATCAAATTATAACATCGTACTACTTTTCAATGAGGGCAATGATTTATGAAGGTTACCTTGTATTAGCTTCCACCTAAAAGCTGCATAACGTAGACCACGGGTCTTTTCTTGCCTAAGGAGATGTGGGCGCACATTGTTATGTTGCCACAGAGCAGATTATCGTTATATATTTGAAGTTACAGAGTAGTAAGCGCTTACAGATGTGAAGTTATAAGGATAGTTATAAGAAGAATATCGTTTGTTCACTAAATAGTACGGAAAGCGTAACACATCTCACAAATCTTTTAGCCAATATTCACAACATACACAGACCCCATTGACGGAGTTTTTTTAAAGCAATAACTTTTAAAAATAAGTAAAAAATACGGCGAGTTGGCGTGTGGGACCAACTTCGAGCACGTTGGCGCGTACATGCGGTGTCTATCCTACTCTGTAAAAGTGGTGGCGCTGGAGAGCGACTAGGGTGCATTGGTGTCGATGACAATTATTTATTTTCTAACGACCGATTGAAACACAGACATTTCTCTGAGAGATCGAAAAGGATAGGAACACACAATTTTTTGCATTTTAGATTGAGAGAAAAGAAGGATCACGATTATGTGAAGACAGAGAAATAAAAGAAATGAGGAAGAAAGACTAATAAAAAACAGTTGCCGATGGTTGAAAATACGGGTGGATATTAAACGTAAAACAACATTTATCATGACACAAGACAATTTAGAAACTGGTTGGTGCAGTATGCAAGGTGAAGAACTAAGAAAATAACGCTAATTACACGCTATATAGGTACATTAAATGTAAATAAACGTCTAACGTTTAAGACCGACATTAAGACGCGTGCCAGAGTGCTGAAGTTGTTTCTTATTTACAGAGTATTGTACTAGTATTGTATTGTTTTAAATGATTTGATTAGTTTATATACGACGAAGCAATAACTATGCATGTATATGGTCTTGTATTTATGGCACACTCTCGACGAACAGTAAACAATGTTTAGCAGAGATTCGTTTAAATAGAATAAATAAATTATTGTTATTTGCAGCTCTAAAGCCTTAGTTATTTAAAAAAAAATGTAGTAAATGTATGGTAATTGTCTTATTGGAGAGGTTTTCCTGACTTGGTTATAGTTTTTTTTTAGCTGTAAATGGATACGATTGGCATTGTAATTTTTTTATGGCAGCTTGTATGAAATTTGTGGTGGTTGGGCAGCGAATAGTTATAAATGTGCTAGCAATATGTTTAATGTATCTTCATTCAATATTACAAATATAAAGCAGTGTATATGTGAACGTGATAATGTGCGGTAAAATACGAATAATAATTTATTTGGGGTCACTGTTTGTAGACATATTCTTTCTTCCTTGTTAAGGACGGGGTTATTGTATATTAATTTTTACAAGCTTTTATAAACTTTTAATTCATATTTATTTATTTATCAAGACCATAGAGAACAGCCATGCCCACGATCCGAAAAGATAGAAATTCAATGTTCATAGTTCATAAATTGTAATGATATAATTTTTACATGGCGTAAAAGGATGCCGGTATATTAGTATCTGAACATATAAAATAGCTTCAAAGGAATTAACTGTAATCAGTAGAATAATAGTCAGTACTGGACAAGTTTTCTATTCGTTTGTTTGTCTAAGTCTAATACTATCAAACATCGTTTGCCCAACCTTGACATTAGTTTCTGTTTTCAAGCAGATTTCATTCAATTAAATTCTCTTATCAGATGTTTGGAATGACCTTTCATATGACTTTTCATATTGATAAGAGAATCATCAATATAGAATTATCAGTCTCTCTAAGTTATATGGATAGTAGCAAATTATCGTGCACTTACAGATTCAAACTGTTATTTTGTATGGTTCAAGTGGATAGATACATTTGTCAATTGGCACTTGATATTTGTTTGTTTGGTCTAAGCGAACAATAACAAAACATGCAACTTCTTTTGTAGACATTACAATAATTTGTTTACGGAAAAGACGATAGCAACCGTTGACTTATGTAAATCGTATTCATTGTGACTCCGAGAAGTGAAGTCTGAGAAGACAGCAAAGATATTCTAAAATCATCCATCCATCCATCCATCAGCCTTTGGAGGTCCACTGCTGGACATAGGCCTCCCCTAACTTGCGCCACTCT
>DWPT01000746.1:0-21865 GCA_018251895.1 Agathymus mariae mariae
ACATATTTCCGCCTACTTGTTCCACAAATTAATTAGAATTTTACAATATAGAAATGTAGTTAATCAGGTGACGTTAACCAAGGAATTAACAATTTAAACTTTAAATGAACAATTGCTATCGCATCGTATAACCAGCAATCAACTCAGCTTCCTTCCACTTCCTCCGACACATATATATATATATATATATATATTTCTTGTGTCCGTGTGTATGTCACTGAACTCCTCCTAAACGACTGGAGCGATTTTGATGAAATTTTTTGTGTGTTCAAGGTGATTTGAAAATGATTTAGATTCACAATTTGGTCCACTGGAAAATGTTTTTTCGGAAAATGGAAATTTTCCACTGGAAATTTTCGAACTAAAAACGTGTGTCGGGTCCGCTAGTATTTTATAAAAATATTATTATTTGAATGTTAAAAATATCTTTGAATATTAAATTGGACTGAATTACATAAATATAAACGCTTACACACTCACACCCCCGCTGTAGGATACCCTGTTGCAGGTGGCATGGACATACACATATATGACATCATAGACATCCAA
Source organism: Agathymus mariae mariae (assembly GCA_018251895.1). Taxonomy (NCBI): domain Eukaryota; kingdom Metazoa; phylum Arthropoda; class Insecta; order Lepidoptera; family Hesperiidae; genus Agathymus; species Agathymus mariae. The sequence continues at coordinate 550 of DWPT01000746.1, forward strand.
GACCCGAGAACAAACATTTATCAGTCACATAAATGTCTGCCCCGGAATCGAACCCGGGACCCCTCGCTAGGCAGGCAGGGTCACTACCAACTGAGCTATGGGGTCGTCAAATAGCAATATATTAGTTATAGCGACCATAGAGCACTCACTTATTAATATAAAACAAAATGCTTATAAATCATTTTTTTTATTACTTCCATTTAATTCATGCTGAAACCATTTGCACTATAATTCTTAATTATACAGAGCAACAACCAACTTCGTCATTTTAACATTAAATTTGTACCCTTCTCAACATAAATATTAATAACATCAGCTAATTTTTTTCAATTTGCATCCCACACACACCGTCACAACTCAACATTTAGCTACCAAAACATATATATACATATACATATATATATGTAATTAAATCGTCATTTGTTTTTAGCATTAAAGTGACGTCAATGGTCCCCACACTTCAATCGTAACTTTGGCATCTATGTGGCCTTTTTATATCAACTTAACTTAAATTATATCATATTATTGTATTAACGTCTCTCTACAGGCTTACAGGTCTACCAGCCAGGACAAATAGTTTACAATTAGTGTTGCCAGATCAAATTTCTAAAATAAAGCATGAAAACAAAATTGCTTACCTACTTACATTGAACTATTAATCCGACCTTACATAGAGTAAGGTATACTTGGTAACCCATTGAATATTGTTTATTAGGTTTTAAAGAAAACAATGTTTATCTCTATACACTTCATCATCGTCATTAAACTCTTGATACCCGTGTTTAGCTTGCTGATTTACTTTTATCTCGATAAATGTAGTAATTAAAGTTATCCAACTTTGTTTAAAATTAGCTTGCTCAATTTGCCGCAACTTTGCGTAACCTACCCTTAATCTAAAAGTGAATGTCATAACACTATTACAGTCACAGCCTCGATATTACCTCGATATTAACTTCCTACACTGTAAGCTATTTAATTGAACCATGTTTTAAAATAAAACTTTATTACATTTTTCTACATCAATATAGTTGAGATACAATGTCATGATTTTGCTCTAATTCCGATACAAAAGTCGACTATCCATTAAAAATAAAAGGCATAAAATTGTCGTCTTAAAGGGAGTAAATATTGGTGGAACATTTTCTTTAAATTCATCATTAAAATAAACTTAATACTACATAACATTTTGTAGATAGTGAATTTAGAAAACGTCAAATTGTCTAGAGCGACATTTATGTCATCATGGTGGTTTTTATCATTCGCGCGCATTTAATTTTTTTGCGATTTCAACATCACTGACATAGTGTTACACTTTTTAGAGGCTTTGAAATATTTGCGTAGGTACTTCTAGTGAGCACACGTGGTGTTGTTATGATTTATGGGCTAATTATATTTTGGTATGACAACATTGTAACTTGTAACTATGAAATTCCGTTTAAAAATTATAATTAAGATATTGTATTGTGTATTTCAATCAATAATTAAAACATATTTACGTATTTTATGAATCTTTAAGTAACTCATTACACTTGGATGATTGAATCGTGCATCAATCTGCTTAAATCGATAATCAAAACACACACTTGATTAAATTGACCTTCATGTATCGTGTACATATATTATGTAAAATAGCTCATATTGTACACCTAATGCTATCGATCTACTAGTATCTACGTGGACCCGAACATCTAAAATCAATAATTTAACTATCACTGTTCTAATAATAAATTGATTTGATACTCCAAATTACATGACCATTACGCATGTATTTAAAAAAATAATATTAACCCTATTGCCTACTGTCATCGTACAGGTCGCAAACTAATCGAAGTAACACGATAGTGACACTATTAAACTCACAGGTGAGTCTACGTTGAGAGCATTATGATATTAAATATTATGTTTAATCTATCATTAAATTATCCACAATACTAAATATTATTACAATGCCAGTGCGGAATCAGCTAAAGTTGGTATTGTGAGATTATCGCGCTGTTGCCGTGATTTACAAAGTAACGATAAGGTTAGATAAAGTAGCAATACACTCAATAGTAATCCTCGTACAGTCAGCATAAGTAGCAATTGATAAAAACCAGTAAGTTAACATTTAATTTTCGATTTTGAAATTAAACAAACTTTTCTTATATACAGCTCCATCGAACGGTGTTACGTCATTTTATTGGCACCACTGATATTCTGATTTCGATCATCTACTTATTATGCTGACGGTACGTAATACTTGCTTATGGAAACGTTTACTTATACACAAAAAATCAACTCTACACCTGATATACCGATCTTGTTTCGTAAAGCGATAAGAACTTGTTTAAATTTTTGATTGAGTCGAGGTTTTTATTAATTCATAATTTGAAAACCATTGGATAATTATATTATATTCGCGAAGAGTTCTTTGATTAACTGATTAATGACAATATGAAAATAATACAGTTATTACATTTTTACTCTTAATTTACACTTAAAATTAGTTCCCATTGGAGCCACAGTTCGCGAGTGCTGTCTTTTATGAAATTGACGCAAATCAGTTTTGGCGGGAATAAGCCAACAGGTGAAGAAGTGCATAGTGACAGATTTACGTTACGCGTCCTTCTTTGCGAAGCCGTAGGAGTTCCAGTTGTGGATGTGCGGTAGGATGTCGTTGATGACGGGATACCAATCGGCGCCGGAGTAGTCGATGGCGTCCAGCTCGCCACCGTAGTCCGAAGGTAAGTGCGACGGCGCCATATGCTTGTGAAGAGACGACATCTTTGAGCCGTGGAAGAAAATCTGAAATCGCGTTCTTATTTGACTAATATGTAACACACACGCACACAGATATACTCGCACAACTTCCCCAACACTTGGTATACTAAATAGCTCTTAATATCTGCATAATCAATAGCTTAACGTTTAGTCTGTGTGGAAGATGTTTGTCTTCCACAACACAGGAAATCCTAGTGCAGAACCAACGACCCTCAATATTGTACTTTGTATCATTTTATTATAATAAACATGCCATCACTTGACTTTATCATCATGATATCAACATCGGAGTAATGTCGCATACAGGTCTCACTAATTAATGTATGACTAGTAATAATTCATTTACACATAATGTACTCTGTGGTAATAATTATTCGTAATTAATGGGACCGAAGAGTCCCGATGATTAATTGAAAACTATGTTTAGTTGTAGTGCAAGTCATTACATTTACATATTGTGAAATAAGTTATTTTACATCACGTATACATTTGTCAATACACAAAAAATATTTACAAAATTAATGGTAAATTAAAATTTTACAAGAATTACTATTTGAATTTAAACTATACCTAGTTAATTTTATTTTACCATTTATTTCTGTACACACTTTATCACAAACTGATCAGGTGCCCTACAGAAAAAGCCGCTTTTGTAGTGTGCCGTGTTGTCCATGTTTCGTTATTATACCTATCGTATATTTATAAATATAAATATAAAGATATTTATTATTATTATTATTATTAATTATACACTACTTTAAATAAAACAATATGCATCAAATACATAAACATGTAGGTGTACTTTATCGTAAGCTAATTAATTAATTATATCAAAATAAATACACACCCTAGTCTTAAGCTTCTCCCTGATGAAAGGCTTGAACATGTTCCAAACAACATTAAAGACCATGGGCTGCTTGACGAAGTGCACTTCCTTCAACCGTAACGGCAAGGCGTCCTGGATGAAGGTCAACAGTCGCTTGGAGAACGCCGGCGTCAGTCCCATCGTCTGTGAACGTGGTTAAATGAAACGGTAAAAAATATTACTTAATTATGCATTCTAATGATAGCCTGGTGGTTTGAAGTCGGAGAACTCTAATACGAATCCTGCATTCACATCCAATATTTCAAACTTAGTCCACATTATAAAATAATTATCACTCGCTTCGATCTTAAGAAAACCTGTACACCTAAGAGTTCCCCATAATGTTCTAGAAGGTGCGTGAAGTCTGCCAACCCGGAGACGGCCAGTGTTTTAACACTTCTCGTTGTGACTTATGGGTTGCAATGATGCATTTTAATTTTCTTTAATATAATATTTATTTTTGGAAATAATTATTAAAGTCAAAATAATTAATAATAGAGGCTAATGTATCAAGTGTACTTGTACATGGTGCAATTATTGAGTGTCGTTTCGAGATTTCACAAATAAAAATACATTGATATTGAAACTACGTTGTGTTATGTATACAATGACATTAGGTGCTGTTTAAAAAACACGATACACCCAAAAAAAATGTTACCTAACTGGGCAAGTTTCACTGTGGAACTATTTTTATTGAAACGAGTAATTCAGAAAAACTACGTATTACACTTAGAAATAGCACCTGCAATGTATTAGGACTGGGTTTCTCTCGTTATATGAAAAAGAAATATATTATTTTACATATTTTTTTTACGGACGGACTGCAACGAAACGTACTTTAAATATTAAGCTTCGTCCAAGGTACATATATACCTTAGTGAAAAAAAAAAAAAAAAGTTAGTTTCTGAAATTATCGAGAACAAGTGCACAGGCATATAGACAAAAATTCTAACATCTATTGTGTTGGGTTCTATTGCGTAAAATAAAGACTCTTAGCAATAGTTTTTCTCATATATCCTTTAGGTACAGAAAACGATCAGTTACAATTAATAATTTTATTAAATTAAAAATTATATATAAAGATGATTAAAAATTTGAACAAGATACTCGTATTTAAAGGGAGAATGTAAGTGATATGTTTCTTTGTTAAAATCTTCTAGTTTCAAAATAACATTGTTACAATTCTAATTTCGTGTTGTAAAAGTATGTTCATAATGAAGCGAATATTGATTTCATTTTTAATCTATTAAAACCTACCGGGCTAGTTTTAAACAAACTTTGTACTAAGCACGCCAAGGAAACACGAAGATAGCAAAGATGCATTAAAAATAACAATAATAGCAAAAATCTGATTGTTCATATGTACTTATAAGAAGACGACATAAAGTTTTTGATAATATCCCAATGCATTTTGAACAACATTGGTAACTGACATGGAGATACGATGAAGTGTCGGAGACGGTCAGCGGGTTAAATATCAGACCTAGATGCGGTAGACCACAAACAATATCAAACTTTGACTCTACAGTGACATAATTGTAAAATTAAGTTGCTACGGCTTTTCAAGGTTCCACATTTTATTTGCGACGGCTTTTCAAGGTTTCACATTTTATTATATACCTATAATGTGAATTATGAATATGCTTAGTTTCTTATGAATCTGTTCAGTATTTTCTGCGTAATATGTCCAGACAAATAAAAATTTGCGAAAATAATATTTTACAATCGTATCACTACCATGTACATAAAAAAAGTTTGCTATATATTTTGGTGTAAATATTCTTTTATACTCAATGTATATCAACTAGATCAGTGAAAATATTGTCATGTAATTTTTCAATTTAATATTATTTTATATTATTATGTTTTGTTATTTAGGTACTTCCTTGTAAATTTGTTATTTGTAGTTTACTAAATGACAGGCAAATGTATTAAATCATATTTCTACAACTGTATGCAGGGGCTTATTGCCAATGTGAGTTATTAATTTTTAAATACGTAATTTTAAATAGTAATAAAATAAAAATTGGAAATAATATAAAATGTGTATTAAATTAAAGAAACCGTAATAGTTTATCAATCTATATCACATATTACACAGCGTTTTCTTGTGGTCAACTCAATTGTCATTAGGATTTTTTTTCCACTTACAGAATTAAAAAAAAAATTATTTCTATAAATAAAGTAATCGTTTTATTACACCTGATTTCAAACGTTAACTTTTAAATGGTCTTGCAGTTTACTTAAGATTACTACAGTGCTCGCTAGATGGCGCTGTACTCATTCTTGAATCACGCTATTGACTGTACGACGTAAATAATATAAGTTCATACAATTGTAAAATTCCGTTAAGCAACGCGTCGGATTGACGCTAGTGGTAAAATTTCGTGATTTTTTGCATTAGTAGCTGGAGTAATGTCCATCTACTTCATAACTACATAAACAAGTTAATAAACCCGGTGAAATGAAAAAGATCCTAAATTAATCAATTAGGACAAAGTAGTTGCGTACAAGCTATGCTTGTCTCACCTAATATTTAAAAATACCTGAACCAAATACCGGTTCCTAGTATTCATTTTTTAGGGCCGTTACTTGAATATTTGAGCGTGACGATTACGGTCGTAACCATAAACATAATATACTAACATAAAGTATAGTAACAGATATTATATGTTCTATTATGGATTAAGTAGGAAATATTCGACATGGACGAACGAAGGTTCTAATATATATTATATTATTTATTAGCTTCAATCTGATATGCACAAACAGACAGAACATGAGTAGAGACATTATTATTTAGCACTTGTATTTTGACGGAGAGCGTAGGCTTCCTCGGTTGTAACCCTTATTATGTTTCACTGCTGAACACAGTTCTTTTCCCACAACTCGGGAAGAAGACGGTTAGACCGTCTCAAGCATATCGACAATTCTGCTCCACACGCTGCAATGTCTTATTAATTAGCGGAAATACTAGTTCCGATAAACTACATGGTTCCGACAAAGTTTAACTAGTTCTGTCTGTTGATAATAACTAGAGGGGTAGAATTGAAGCGCGAATGAAATTTTACCATTGACTGTTACTTATTGAAATTTGGACTTCGCCCAACGTTGCAATTTGGATTCTTTACTCTATGTAATTACAACCAGTACAAATGGCGAGGCTATGTACTACACCAGTCACATGTGTTTGTTTACGTGTTGTTTATATTGCGTATACAATATATGATGCATTAATTTTAATTCATTCTTGTTAAGTAAAGGTATATTATAGTTTATTTAATTATTTTATGGAAGTTTACCCTTAGGAATTGGTTTTCGTATTAGCGACCAGTATGAAAATGTTAGGGGGAGCAAAATCGAAGCATTAATAAAATTTGAAAGCGATACCCCGAGGTCAAGTTACTATTGATCGTATCGTGATATCCATACTGTTTTCTGTAACGTCTAATTAAGCGCGATCCCTCAGTATAGTATTTTATTTATTCCATTCGTCCATTTATATCTATCGATAATTATATTTGTCTACACCGAAGTGACTAAAGTATGATATGACAGAACTTATCCAACTGGTGAAGGAAAAAAATCAAAACAACACGTGGTTGCCGTCACTAGATAGGAGAGACGGTGAAATTCTAGATGGTGTTTGATGACATTGAATGTTTTTTCCTAAATGGCATGAACATCAGTCATGTGTAACTTGAAACTTATGTTTTAAGGTTGAAAATTGAATATTATTCGAATCGTTTCTTCAGACGAATTTGAACGAGTTCTTTGCTAGTTTTTCCAAATGGTACCTACTGCCGGTAATGGGAAATAAACTTAAAACTTGATATTTCATATTCGTGATAAAGTTCCTAGGATAATTAATTTTCGCCATACCTAATCCTCCCATACTCTAGATTTGGTACGGATTTTAATCGAAAAATGCCTAACCCTAACATGCCCCAATATTTATGCTTCACTTCTAAATTGAAGGTGCACTTACAACTAAACAACACATCATCTGTCATATGTATCCCTCACAATTTATTTAAACCTACGACACGACTGGACGTGAGATAGACGCAATGCGACCAAGTTCCCGATAGATATAAGTTTCATGAAAATTTATGATCTGATGCGCCCAGTAGTTTTGGACTTAGGTCAATAGTGGGGCGATACATAAGTTCACTTTCGGATCGTCTCGGCTCAGCTCGGTAACCATAGCTCACCGTCGTGGTCATAGGTCAAATCAACTTACTGAATTGAATATAAAATTATGTAAGATGTGTTAAAAAAATTAAAGTGAACTGGACCAGCATTCCGGAAAAAACAAAATAGAGACAACCGTCACCGTGCCGAGTGAGACGCGCGACACGAGACTCAACAAGAGAGTCAAACAGAAGAGACGCGTAAATAAAAACATTCAAAAATCATATTTTTAATAATATTTATGAAGGATACGTCAATACTCCAAAGTTGTAAAGTTATTTACTCGCAACCGTGTTTATCCGTTTGTCGTTGTCCTTACCTAGTGAGGAAAATCCACTTCCCTTCACGCGACTGTCAGTGTACGGGATGTTTGAACACAATGTTTATTTTTCATATTATTAAACTAAACAATTATATTATCTTATCATTACTTAAAACGTTAAACCATAACGAATTCTGGAAACTAGGTGACTCATAAGTCTCTCTGTTTCCTTATATACAAATTTATACATAAAGAATTTCATGCTTCAAAACGTACGATAAGAGTAGTTATCTCAAAAAACGACCCATTAAAAACGTCATTAAATAGTATCGTAATTCAAAACTACCCCCACGAATCAGACAGATGCCCGATATAACGATCGTATCTAACTGACACTTAACGTTGCTAAATGACATGATATCAGAAGTAAGCTAACGAATTCATGAGATGTACCCTATAAAGTATAAACAATTGACTGAATTCTACTTCTCCGGAATAAGCAATCGCTTGTATAGCCTCGAACGTGACGCCCCTTGAGCTGAAACCCTGAGTGCTTGTACCACGCTACGTTATGCGTTTTCCTGCGGATCGATACATATTAATTATCTTGAGAAACATCCTAATTTGAAGTTTTAGTGAAATTCGGGCGTCCTTATTAAGTATCTATAGATCATTTGGTGTATTTACACCGATGATGTTACTATTGTATACGACTAGGGTACGTGACCAGTAAATAAATTCATCTAATTTCGCGACTTCTATTTCGATCATGATCGTCTCGGATGCTCAACTACTATCGTATTCGAACTCAAAGGTCGTTCGATTCCAATGACTATTTGTATAGGAAATACACATCCGTACTCCAGGGGAAGTGTCACCTCCAAATACCAGTACAGTGTACAAAAAAAATCATATGGTGTCTAGTGGACACTACAACCCATGGAAATTTGTAACCAACCTCCATTTGAACTAACGTGTAAGTTGGTGACGACCGATACACTCGTCTTTTGTAAATGTCATTGACTTCAATACCATCCATTCTGGTACGCAATATACCTACACGAAATAACTTCCTTCACGGCATATTTAACAAATCTTGCCTGTACAAAAATTATATCACCTATCAACAACCAACATCACATGTATTAACAAATTTGGTTCATTTATAATCAAAATTATTCCTATTTCAATTACACAATCGGTCCAATTCTCGTGATATGCTTTTATCTAAACAATTTTTATAATAACAGCTAATACCGTCGATAGCTCAAGGCTATACTATATCAGAGATCCTGGTAGGATCACTGATACAGAAGTACGTGTTACGAAATATTTGAGTTGCACTACTATACTCCTACACAATGTGACCGTAATTAGTATTTTGTAACAACAACACCAATTACGATCAAGAGACAAAGAAAGAGTAGTCCTCAACGATCTTTGGCCTTAATATCTGTCTACACCACCACGTTTTGTTAATACCTAAATACTTTGTTAAGAACGGTGAATCATACCAACTAAAGTACAGTGGCATGGCTTTATTCCTAACAAAAGATGTTTTCATACTTAACGCGGTAACGCAGGCCGTGCACTTCATTCATGTATTGATACAATAGAACACCAATATTACTACAAGCAAATAATCATACAGTTAAATTATTATTAAAGTTAATATTTTAATGATCGCAGTACAGAGAGCTATGAGTCAGGTCTATGACATTACCGTGCTGGCCGTTTCTCTCTTGAAACATCCGGATGCATCCAGATCGTTGGAACTCTTAAGGCTCTTTTTATATAATAATCACATGTTGGGAGCAGTGCCCCTACTTATCGTTCGAATAATAAACACGTTAGTAACTCTACAGTTCGGTTTATGTACCTTTTCTTACTCATTATTTTAGTGAACAAAAGTTGAAATATTGGAAGCATAATGAGTTGTTGCAGGGAATAATTAGGTAGCGTGCCAAGACCCGTTCAAGGAGCAGTACACTTTAAAACAATTGATCAAGGGTCAAGTCTTTGTTTCTTTGTATTCAACCTAGATTTTAAAACACTGAAATATATTTTTGAAATGCAATCGCGCTTAGTACCGTATTGTGCAAGGGTTTCCTTTAGCAATTCAATCCTAAAAATGTGCGATAAGTGCTATTAAATTAGATTCCATAAAATTACCCACATAATTAATCACTTCAAAAAGTTATGATAACTTTTGGGTAGGTAATTTCATGTTATAATTAAAATAAAATATAATTCATTAAAATATAGCGAAATTCGTATTAGATTATAAAGTCTATATTAAGAGTTCCCTTCGCAAATATATTTATACAAAGCGTTGAAAAGAAAACAAAAGAAGTATAAAATGACAAACGACCTTATCGTTTACTCTCATGAATATTAACACGACATCCGAGCGGAGACTAGGAAAACGAAAATGAAAACATAAAGATGTAGTGCACATAAAAGCAAAGAAATAACATATACAATCAAGGCGCTAAGAACAATATACAGTGCGTGACATAGACAAAGAAAAAAGGAAGTTGCAAGATTAGGTCATTGCAATGATTACGACATTTTTTATTTTGAACCATATTAAATCGACTTACATTCTACTACTATCAATATAAAAATTTAGAACAATAACAAACGAAAGAAGGTTGAGAGAGTACATAAAAAATATATTTTTTTACGTGATATTAAAAATTAAAGTAACTCATACGAGTCACAGGGGCTTAGTTTTTACATGGTACTTTGAGTTCGTCTTTGAGTAGAAGCGAGTTTATCACTTTCTTCTCAGCCAGCTAAGAATTATATGCACCCCTAGGGTTACGAATGTTAACCCATCAACACTTTGGTCCACGTTCTTTCTCTGTTTTCGAGTACCATCTGTTCAATAGCTAGTCAATGATCCAAGAATCTGTGAACAGTAGCTTGAAAACTGCCCCGGCCATCAAGAGGGCTAGGCGAACTACCCTCGATCCACATAGTTTTTATCCGAGTTAGTTATAGTAGCTTTACGTCCAAACTCATTTTTTTAATGTAATTCTTCCGCACTAACATTGTATGTTCAAGATAATGGTCTAGGTATATGCTTAGAGAATGTATGTAGGTATGTACGGTCCTTCTTTTATGGAATCGTTATGAAACAGGTGCCTTGTGAGCCATCGAGTCGATTAATAAATTAATCACGCGTCGCAAACAAAAGTTTATTAACCTTGCATTAAAATAACACTAAAATAATCCTTCAATATTTTTATTATTTTATCCAACTTCTATCACAGCTTTTGAAGTCCACTGCAGGATGAATGCTCTAACAGACTCCACTGTAAGTTGACCCCCCTGAAGTCACTTCTGTCTATATTATTGTACACAGTCTGTCGACCCCTAAATACATTTCATTGTTCAAGATACACTACAAGATAATAATATGTTAGTGAAATATACGCTTTGTGGTGACGAGTACGTTAGGATTGTTTGCGGTTTTGCATCTCACATCGTCAGACGCTGACATATACCAATATATCTACATGGGAACGGCTGATGGACAGTAATTTTTTTTTTCTTCGGAAAGCGTAAGTAACATACGTAAATATAAATAAATTAATACGTAGACGGTTTAATTAAGTACGTTTGTATGTATTTTGTATAAATTCACAAATATACAATTGTGTACATTCACAAATAGGTCAAACTAAAAGCCCCGGTAAAATTCAATTTCAGCTAAATATTCTTTGAGATTAAATATCACAGTAGTTTTCATGATATTATTTAATGTGATTTTATTAACTTACTTTCTAAACTTTATCAGTTGAGTGATTGAAACGTATGATATGAATCATAAAATATTTACAACTATATTATTTCCACAAGATATAATTTTTGTCCAACTACTATAAGTATCTACTTGTATCTTGTATCCATAACTTTTATCGTGACTTGAGTACAATTTAATTTTCATCTATCCCATAACGAACTCGTTATTCACTATGTCATATAACATTCAAAATAGATGTTTCTTTTCGACAGCATTATATGTATTATGCGTAGTCCGAACTTCTGCAAAATGGTTATTATCCTTCAATATGACATCCCATACGCAATTATCTAATAGCTAACATAGAAATACTGACCTGAGACCATCCCATGTTGTGAAAATCCATCAAGACGACCGTGCCGCGGACCTGGGACTCGGGCTCCAACATAGCTGCTTCGTGGATTAAGTAGAACAGCCTGAACAACTGATCTGCATTCACCTTCTTCGGGTCCCATGTACCTTTATGAAAGTAATAAATACATGAATAACGTTTTTCACTCACACGCATACTAACGCCTATCTACTTCTACTAACACCATCGCCCATAACGATCCTACTGCTCGCCTTTGGGCTCCTTTGACAATAGAAGTGTAAGAAAGCCATAGTCCAATATGGTTCATGTGCATATTTTCTGATTTCACGGACCTTCGAGAACCTCAAATAGACTTTTATATTTTGCAGGGTTCGAACCCGCGTAGACGTTACAATACACATGACATCATAATCAACCTTGAAATTAAGTATTTGTCCGTTCGAATTGTTAGAACCCTTCGACTCGTCAGGTCAATGCTAGGATTGTCACATTGCAAACCTTTAAAACAACTGTGAAAAATTCCGTTAGTTAAATTTTTACATAAATTGTATATGAAAATAAGAGGATATTCTCAGTTAAATCAACGTAAAATTCTAGTACACATTTTTATGACAAGTATGAATTGCAACCCATAAGCAATGTGACATACTAAGTGACCGCTTACCGCACTTACCGATTTCCGCATCACAGGTTATATTATCAATAATAATAATAGATTATATATCGAGTCTGTACTCTGTAGGAAGTTCTAATCAGTCAATATATACTCGAAATTCCACTAACTGCAGGTAGTATCTATCGTCTCTCGGACATTCAGGTTTATTTTTTTGGTATTCAACAAATAATACCATATGTTGGTATAATATAATGGTGTAATTAAATAATTTACAAAAACGTAGTGTTTTATATACGAGTGCTCAATAAGAATGAAAGTGAATGAATTAACCGTTGTAGTGAAAATATGTACAGTAAACGTACATATCTACCGATTGTTACTAGGTGCAGTCAGTCACTTCCTAGTACATCCTACATAATATCCCCTACGCGCTTGATGCACGTCTAGGTTACATAATATGAATATGTTTGGCTTTTTGTGTATTCCTGTGGAATTACATTTTAGAAAAATTGGTTTTACATATTATTAACATACAATTTTTTGAACACTTGAAACGAACTGGCTTTATAAATTAACTTACAACAAAATCTAAACTCATATTTCAAACCGTAAGGCAATTAATTCTGTCATTGGTCGTCTGTTATTTATGTGTAAATGTATTGATTTATTCAGTTGGGCCAACTCGGTAGCGGTAGCCACTATTACAAACAAGTGAACAATGAATAATTAATTTGGGTGACAGACCCAAATAACACGTGCAAATTCATAAATTTATTCAGCGATACACTATAGTATTTTATGATGAGGCAGAGCGTAGACATATACATTAAAACAATAACGGTCAAAATAAATATGAACAATAAGTGCATAGGACAATTTCGGGAAGATTTGATATATGGTTTACAAAATTAATTTTGGATTACTTAAACTTCATAAAATTCTAACACTGTGAAAAAAAAACAATAATTATGAATAATTACAATTTTAAAACTGATTACTTGTTTCTGTGTGCTAGGGTGTAGAATTGCGTACTGAATGCGTTCAATGTACATCAAATTTGCATTTAACTTGCGGTATTATAGTCTTAATTGTACGTCTACTAGAACCGTACTGTAAGGCATCCTAAACGGTCATTACATAAATATTTACACGTTTTATATGCCGTCACATTATTAAATTCCAACACTTTAGTTATTTTTTAGTACGTAAGTGTAAACATAATTATTAAGTACTACTATTGTTAATTATTTATTTATTCATATGTAGAAGTACCTTTCCATTAGCAATTTATTTTTACCAAACCAGGACCAATTGAACTATGTACTTTTTGCAATACATAATTAGCTACACTGTACTAAGTAAAAAAGGAAAATAATAGGTGGGTACTGTCGTTTTAAGTTTTAAAAGGTTGGTTTTATTTAAAAAAAAAACATACAATAATATTATAAGATTACTAGCTTTTGTCTGCGGCATCGCCCGCTTGGAATTTGGTCTGTCATATTAAGTTTCGTGACAGACCATTTTGAATAATTAATTACTATATTTTTTTTATTAAACGGTACATCCAAATTTTCAGCTGTCTCACTTCAAAACTGACGAAATTCCATACTATCTTTGAACTCTCTTTGCATTGAGTTCATACAGCCTTCGGATGACATGTCTGTGTCGATGGAGTTGTACGTTGATGTATCGCTGGTTCACTATTTTGGATATAGTGGCTTCCACATAAAAGGTACATATACGCTGTCGCGAACTTACATTTGCAACTTTTTCAAGCAAACAATTATAACATACATTATATTCGTCAACTCCAACGGTTTAGACAGCGCACGCCAAGATAGGTCTCAGAGGGTAGGTTTTTTCCGACTTACTTGATATTTATCGTTATATTATGGGTAAATTGTTAAAAAAATATTAAAAAATTTTAGCCCATATTTTATTCTAATGTATAAGCTATATTACTGTAAAGTTTCATCTAAATCCGATTAATAGTTTTTTGCGTGAAAGAGTAACAAACATACATTGTTCCATCTTCACAAAATTTTGCATTTATAATATTAGTAGGATGTCAATTTCTTACTGTTGATCGAAGCCTTCCCAGAGGATCGTACACGTCTGCCGATGCCTGAGCATGCTACTGGACGAAAATGTCATAATACATTAAATGACAGAAGTCATTGGTTTGTCAATTAATATGTCATTGCAAAGATTTTTTAGTATTAATTACGTCACGTTAAAAAAGTCTACATTGTGTATATTTCAAGAACCAATATTTCTAAAAAGGAAAAGAAGAAGAATACCTGTCAATATTGTTATCATTTGTAATTTTATAAAATATATTAAATTAAACTGACTCATGTTTTGATATTTTTGCATATTGAATGGTTTGAATTGCTCATAAAATCAATCAGCTTAACGAATACAATAATTGTGACACTTCGTTAAATAAAATAAAAAACATACATACATTAGTGTTGCGTTGCAGAGCCATGGTGATACCATCGTTTAATGTATTATTTACAGAGATAAACATCATCCATGAACAACGGGATATCATTTTATGATAAGCATTTAACTTTAGCGCGGATGTACATAAATAAAGACAAATACTACTGGTATACGATATTCTAACTTCTTATTTTATTTGTAAGGAGATTTGCGTGGCCTTTTCGCACGTCGTGGTCTTTTAAACTATTTTTACATCGAATTGTTGATACTCTGTAGTTGTGAATATTTAATAAAATATCATTTAGGTATTTAGAAATTGTGTCAAAATACTTTACTGCTGGTATTTTTTTACATCTACAGACGTTTTCGAAAGGTGCTTTATCATAGAAGAGAAAGAGCAAATTCCTCACAGCTTCACAAATGTAGCTTCCAACATATTAATCTCTGGCACAATTTACGGATATTTAACGCGGCGAAACCGAAATCGAAATCTGGTGTCATCAAAACAACGCATAAAATGAAAATTTTAATCGTTATTGCCTAGAATACTCGCCCCAATTCCATGCTAGATCAACAGGGCATCGTAAGAGGCGACAGAAGCCAGTCTGCTAGGAGGTAGAGCTTTGCGTAAGGGTTATCAAGGTTATTATTAAGCCATTGATATTATTACTGGTACTATTAATGTTCTGTGACTCCAAACTGGCCTACCAGCTTCCTTCTTGCTTGAGTCAGCTGTCCAACGATTCGTCGTGTTCCGGCTGAGGGATTGACAGCCGGTACTTTCTTTCTTTCTTCTTACTTTTTGGCCAGCAGCGCATCAATAATTCCTTTAGTGTAAGTAATCTCCATCGCGACGGTGAGCACTTACCATCGGATATATATATATATATATATATATATATATATATATGCAAGATATTGCAAATGAGCAGACGAATATGTTATATACCATACATATATACGGCTATATAAAACCATACTACACGGAGTAATAATGTTTTGTCTTCATTTATCATGGGAAGACGCTTACCTCCAGCATTGACGACCAGGACTCTTCTACCTTTGTGGTCGCGGCCCTTCAGTACATTGACTACCTTGTGCTCCAAGAAAGCTACCTTTTCATGTTCAGGAAGTAGACCATCCAAAAGCGATGCATTGTCACGCTTGAACTCTGCTATACGACGCATCTAGTAACAAATTATAATAATTAATATATTTTAAATACGAGTAACTTCATTATTCACTTACAACTGCATGTAGTTAACTTGGGTTTGAATTCTAGAGTGTTATAAAAAATTTGAATTAATTATCACTTGCTTCGCTGAGACAAAACATAGTTACTAACTACATAAGATATATATATACATATAAAAGTTCTCTTTCCGACGCACCGATTCTGAACGAAGACTAGAGTCCACCGAAGAAATATCAATATCATTTGTTCTAAATTGCAGCTACTGCAAATTAATAGGCAGCGCTGTACCACTGCAAACTAATCCTCGTAATAAGCTGAGATATTAAAGATTTAGATGTAATCTAAAGACCTTCGTGTACATTTGTTTTTCGCATGTGTCTAAGATTTGATTGCTATATGATTACTATCAAAATTACATCGGTTAGCGAAATTGCGACAGCGCTAACGTGTTTCGGTGTAAACTTTGATTACCAAACTTGGCTTCATCAACCTCCATACGGTAGTTTTTTGGTTTTCGTACAACACCAAGAATAGTTTTAACATTTACGTGATATGCCATTACTAATTTAACCGACTAACGAGCAGACGAGCCGTCTTATGGTAATATTCACCAAACACCAAAGGCATCACTAATGCGTTGTCGGCCAGGAAAGAAAAAGAAATAAAGTACTGGTTCTCAAACCCCAGCCGGAACATTGATCAATATTGAAATGGTCAGTAGAAATTTCAAGACCTTATCAGAGAACACGTTGTGCAATATAAGATAGATCGTTATACCCAAACCTCATTAAACTTGAAAGTACTTTTGATAAGCCTGCTAAGATTGATAAGGTACTGCGAACTTTGATGCTCGCGATAGTTAGTAGGGCCGCTAATAATCCTAATAGCTTCCTAAATTACGGCGACAGTTAGCTGTAACTTTATGAGATACCGAATAATAACATTGACGTTCTCGTTCCCTTATGATGTGGGTGTCTTCAGGAAAAGAGTGAATAAACTATTACAAAGTTAGTGCGCTTAGCGTCCAGGATAACAATATCAACACGCTGTCAGGTGAGATTGTTGTTGAGCATCGAGATACCAGTCCATGCAAAAAGTTTTGTGAAATTATGTATTGTAAGCATAGCCAGTAATAAATTAATATAAATTTCAATGACATCACTATTTAAAATTAAAAATTGCAATGATTCAATTTAGAATTTCCCTTTGAACTAACTAAATTCCTGGTATATATTTTGTCAAGTGTCCTTTTTATAATTATTAGGAAAAAAATAAAATTCGCCCGCTTCGGACGGCATAATTTTTTTTTTTATTTATTTAAATTCAACCGATCTCTCAAATGATTTTCTTCAAAATGACTGATCATAAAAAAATCAAATTTGCTACACATAACGTTAAAATAAAACAAACTATTGCAACATAAAACATATCAAATAGAAGGGGATCTAATTAACATGGATCCAAATATATTTAACTAAAATCTTAAAATGCATAGTTATAGCAAAGGATAACAAAAGAAATACATGTAAATTCCTTTAAATCTTATTCTGAAACTGCAATTTATAAAACTCTGAAATAATATATGGATGATAAAATCCAAAGTCTTCAAATTTCGATATGAAAAGGAAAAAAAATCATGAATACATTTTACAATACAGACGCCTACCCCATACGAATACGATTGAGACTTAAACAGTTCTTTGAATATAAGACTTAAAAAGACGTTGAATAAAGACTTAAATTAATAGATACACACGGCGGACGGCTGCGACCACAAATTGTTGTCATAACAACGAAGCAGTTTACATTTTGCCGATGATACATAACGGTCATAAATTCAACACTGGTTTCGATAATATGGAATCTGAGTAACAATACAATGATGAAAAGTACCACGAGTAATTTATTGCACGAAACACAAAGGACAACTCAGGTAAACTGCGGAGTTCATGTCAGTCATGTAAATGGCATAATTTCCGGTTGATTTATAGTCTCCGAGATCTTCTATTTATTGAAGGTGAACAATTGAAGTGAGATAAAGAAAAACGGTGTGCTGCCGTTTGTTTGTTAACAAGTCTCGTCTACGACAACTTGTGGTTTGAACCCGATCCTCAACTTTCGATTTATCGCACACTCTTCCGTCACTCTTTCGATTTTCAAATGTTTTCTAAATTGGACGTAAAACGTCCAAAAAATGTCTTGTATTATCTAAATAGGTTCCGTAGTTTGTGCCTAATGAATTAACATAGAGACAAACAAATGTATATATTGTATAATAAAGCCTACCTACGCCAACATTTTCAAAAAGTATTTAATGCACACAGATTTTTTCATTATTACGTATAATCATCGGTGCATCAAGAACGAATATATAAAAGAGATCAATGTAAGTAACATTTCCTGAACAATTTAACTGTTTGAAGTATATTTCTAATATTATTTGTATTATCAAGATGACATTACGTAATCAAATCATTTAAACTTTGCATAATTCGATGCAATTTATAAAAATAAATGTATTGATCGTATTGCCTTCATAATCGTCTTTAATAGATACAAGTCTGTTTTTGGAAGCCTATAAGATCCTCTATGCCCCAAAAAACCCCTGTTTGTTTGCCGTCGGTCCTGACTGTAATGTCTACAGGCTATTTGTAATTCTCTACTTCCAACTTAGTAAGAAACTCTACTCTCAAAAATGTTTGGATTAGAATTCAATATTGCATATAATTCATTCTTGATTTTTAAAACAAGATTCTACTGCTTTCTAATTTCAAGAGCAAGTTTATCGTGAAATTTTCATTAATCAATATTTTACAAAATTTATTGATTACAACAACTTTTCTCATATCATTAATATGTTACACTTTATTTTCGACTAAAGGTAGCACAGCCTTGTATAAAATTCGATAAGATTCTAGACCACATTTTGGATGGAACAAGCCTTTGGTCTCGTTCACTGAATGAACCGTCTATGTCCCTGGATAATTATCTAAATAGGCATTATATTATTTCGGACATATAATAGTTACGTTCAAACACAAAATCTTGACCTTCGTTACAACCCAGTCTGTTACATAATTACGTTACGTTTACGGTATTCAAGCAGCGAGTCGGCATGAATTTCTGATTGCACAAGCGCCCCCAGTCTGCAGTCTGCAGGTTAACGACTGGTTGCGAATATACCGCCGAGCACGTACAGTTACCTATCTTGTTCTGGCAGATCGAGAATGAGACTTGCCTAATAATATTTCAGTTATTAAATTTAATTGCGTTGGCAACTGTTAAATCGCTGACAGCAACACAATGCTTACATTTTTGTAACGATATTATGTTTTTGCTGCTAATTAACATGCTTTATATTATCTTAGATAATTATGATCCATTATTACAAAATTGTATACCATGATATTGATTATTATTTATAAAGAATCACCAAGATTGATTGTGGGATTGTTGTCAAGCAATAACTTATTTTGTGTAAAAAAAAAGACTGACCGCACAGATAAATTAATTGTAAAGATTAAAAACTTAAAGTTTTGGCTCTGGAAAAAAGATGTTGTAAAATGGTTTATTAAGTCTTAAATGTTTTTGTTCGTATTCCTTTGCTCTTAACATAGATTACATTATATTAAAAGTTTGCTTGATTGATAGAGGATAACATATTAGTGAACCTACATGTCCTTCAATTAAAGTAAATATAAATGTATTTGTATGAACATTTAACGTAATACATACTGTATATTATGAATATACATAATATGAGAAAAGCCCAATTTTATTATTATCTTAATACTGCTTAAAGTGAATAATAAAATATTTATTGAAAAGAACGTCTTAAATAAGTCGGAATAGCCAAAGTTATGTGTTGTGTGATAAAGTTAGAAAAAAAAAAAAACAATTAAAATGCTTCTTATAATTCGTATTGCTTTTTTTAGAGTGCATCAAAAATAGAACAAGAAAATGAGTATATAGAAAGTTTCATGGTTTCATAAATTCCAAACAATACAAAAACTCGAACTCGAAAAACTATTGCCACAAAAAGGCAGGAATACGTAATTTTTGTAAAAGTTTTGAACGTACGTAGGTTCGTTATCAATATAGAGGCGTAAATATATTTGTTAGGAATACTTGTCTTATTGTTCGATTGTCAATTGGAAATCAAACACATTCAGAGGACACTTGCCATATTTGTACCTTCTGAGTTTTTGTCTAGGTCACTTTTCATTCCAAGAAAGCGGTCTGTTCCCATGCAAAAGGAACTGAAACCTAATATCTTATCTCTTATATATTTTATATCTAATCCCTAGAGCTATGAAAACCGATCTAAACAAAATTAAATAATATGCGATAAAAGTTGATAATTTTATCTACGTGATTTATGTAAACGCTTTTGAATATATTATTCATTTCATATTTACAGAAGTATGTATTGAACATGGTAAGGAATGCGCTCCCATTATTTTACATGGCGAATCAGTAAGCTAACCCATGAAACTATAAATACAATAAATTTGTTTCACAGCTATCTATGGTTCTAACTGTTTTAGAAACTATTTATTTTATACATCGCTATCGCTACCGTATATGATTGAAAATATTTTTCAATTTTTATTTAACCTATATACGGTGCATAATTTTATCATTATAATATTAAAACTTTGTTATGAATTTATTCAATAACTTAAGTAATTTAAATTATAATGTTCGCATTTTATTTGGTTAGCTATGGTGGTTATAGATATATTATCTATCTATATATATATATATATTTATATAATATAACAGCGATGGTGAAAATATCTGCACATGGAATAGTTAATACATATATTTTTATGCAGAATTTACATCGATA
>DWPT01000747.1:0-21856 GCA_018251895.1 Agathymus mariae mariae
GGGTCGGAAATAAAATTTATACTACTTAATAAGTTCGTATTTCTAAGGGTGGATGAAATACGGTTAATGATAAATCCACAAATGAGATTTGCCGGCAACTGGCCACTCTAAACCCATGGTCCATTGTCACTGGACAGTGGACACTCACCTTACATTGTCACGTTGCCGAAATATATGTAGCGAATTGAAACGTACAGGCTGATGTGATTAATTAATATTTTGATGTTAAATTATATTTTCATGCGAGGAATGTGAACAGACTTCAAAAAATTGGTATCAGATAGCCATTATAATATCTTGGAAAATATGTTTGTAAAAATGTTATGAACCTTATTTTATGTGACGCAACTTAACAATTTAAGACTCAGTTGAGTCAGTAATGGCGTCTATTGAAACCCATTTAAACCAACGCGAGAATACTCACCAAGCCTACTTAAAAAAATATCACCAATGCGTTCTAGTAAAATCTGCTCTCTTCTATATATATTCTGTAGGTGTAGGTTTCATATCACCCAATAGTATGTGGAGATCTATGATCACCCTGTAGGCTCATCGACAGTGTAGGTGGTGATGTTCCAGATGGACGTAGGTCAGCAGCTGCGCGATAATTAAGAGGTGCCTGGAAGTGGCATGCGCCGGCGCACAATGCGGTTCAATTGAATGAGAATAATCTTTGCACCCACGCGTCTTTGTGCGCGTAGGCGGACCGCTGACCCGTCGGAACACGCTTGCTGGTATGCTCTACTTATAACAACTTTATGAGATTCAACGGTATTCAGCACAAACTTTTATGAGACATAACAGAGTTTACAAATTCATACAGAAATATGTTACCGCAAATTATTGACAAATGCTATTTACAATATTCAATTTTTTTGTGGGTTTCAATTTGACATATTACAAATCATTTACCATTTATATAATATTAACATATAATAAAATAAAAATTTGTAAAAGTAGTAAAATATGCGGGTACTTATTAATTTATTTATTATGTGGAAAACAGAAAAAAAAATTTTGGCACGAAGGGCAGTAATTTAAATGCGTAATATTTGTTATTAAATGATATAAACACATTTTATCCTGCGACGTTCAGTAACAAAAAATGATAATCTAATTTTCACATAGAGCATCCTTCAGTAACATCGTGTGCGAGTGGACAAAAGCAAACAATTATTGTAAAAATTGCTTTAATGATAAATTGGTGACCGTTTCTAATGGCTGTCGGGGACCCGACCCGGGGATATCGGGATAGTTATAACACGCTTCAAACACAATGACGCTCTCTCTATGATTTATATCTAACTGGGCTGCCTCCTGAAGCTACCTCAACCATCAAAATTTTTGGGTTTTATCCCAGGAATAAAACTACACATACTTCTAATTTCCGATTGTGAAATGAGCTTTGATTATAACAGTAAATGAGTAGATGGGCGGTCTAACGATAAATATTCACGTTACCAGATGAGGTCGATCACTTTCACTAACGCGTTGCCACTCAAAAATAACATGGCCTACGTTTCCATCGAAGGTGGTTTAAGGTGATGTTTTCTAACACGAGGTACCTGGTGCCATTTCGTTACGATTCATTAGTGGAGTGCACCACGATCAGACGAACTTGGTTTGGAGTCAAGCATGGCACTACAATATATAACACACCACAATCACAATATTGTGTTGTAGGATTATCATAGAAGCTTTACAGTTTATAACATACAGTATTAATGTAATTAAATAATGTAATAATTTGTATGCTGAAATATTATTTATTAGCAAAAGAAATTCAATAATTATTGTTGTATTTGTAGTCTTCATTTTAACAGAGATTACAAATTCATACAAATAATATGTTATGTTAGTACTCTTTTGAATAGTTCATTATAATTTTGGCACTATAATTTTAATAAATATAACAGAAACGAATATGCACGCCATTTTGTATTAAGTCTTGAATTCAAAGAAGCTATTCTTACGTCTGGTATGAGATGATATGATGGTATGATTACACTGTTTTGATTCGAACGAGACCACTTACGCGGCCAGTTCGCCGTTGAATTTACATGCAAAACGAAGAGTTCCGAGTTGTATACCCGGAGAGGGCAGGTGCGATACAAATAAATAATGACGTCGCAAACTGTGTCCAAGCTAACCGCAACGCAGGCGATATACTGTGGGGATGTGAGTGAGTGAGTTTATGTTATGTTTAGACGTTGATAAGCAAACTAAAAAAAGCCGGGTGTATTTGCTCGTTGACAGTACAGTGAAAGCAGGTAGGCAGGCACATGTATTGTACACATAGCGCATCTCAGCTATTGTCAACATAAACTGCAAAGAAAACTAATAGCTCCTTCCCGTTACGACTGTTTTACCGTATTTACAAGAACGCAGGAGTAGTGAACCTTTTCTTACCTTTTCTGAAATACAGTTAACATTAATAATAATGCGATAGAGATATCAGTTTCGTTACGTATTGAATAGCTAATTCTTTTTTTTTACTTTTTATATTATAAGTGCTGAAATAGGTATAATAAATTATATACATAATAATATATTATAACATAGTTTTTATTTTTGGCAGAGTTATAAAGCGCACTAATTTAATAAAGTCCCTATTCATCTCTTGCCCAGTTACTTAGGTACGTTATTACTCTAATATTCACAGTATCGTTAAAGTAATATATTGGTGTGTTGAAATATAAATATACAAATAGCACTTTTGGTACGTCCAATGTTATTATAGGTAGGTAAATAAAAAAAATATACTTAAATAACATTTAAAGTTAATCAGAAGGTACACGATACCAGCATCACTAAAGTCGGATATGCTTTACTTTACTCATGAGTATCTTTTCAAATTAGGTTATATATACAAGTAGAGACAATTGTAAACTTTTTGGTTTTTCTCAATTTTAGACATATAAATTAGTATATTGTTAATTGTTTAATTTGCAGAAAAATATGAAGGCGATAAATTTAAATCACTGAGAATAAATTTACAAAGCAATTTAGATTTCCTTAAAATGTTTTACGTGTAAACGGCACGATAAATGAATACATGATGACTGTGAAAAACATAACATGATGAAAATTGATATTTACTGGAAATAACGAAAAGTGTACGAAATGTAAATGTTGAGCGCGGCTGAATCCGCCGGAGGCGTGCGGGACTATTCGTCTCACTACTGATATCAATACGGGGGAGGACTTTAATATTAGAGTTATTTATTGTAAATCGTTTCTTGGCCCTTTCCAATAAAATAATATCCGTCTTTGGATGCGTCTTTTTGCGAACCGCTAAACAAATAAAATAAAGTAAGGTGTACTGACGATTTTTCGTGTACCTAGTACGTTCTATGTATGATTGTGGCAACAGCTTAAAATATTTAATTTCTCTATAACACACAAACTTTTCAATTCAATTATTTTATCATCTACTTGTTTTAAGACCAGTAAACTAGTGTTTATTTATAAAATTTGGTAAGTGAATTGTAATTTTTTTAATAAAACGACACAACCGAGCGGTGCGATGCTTAAATAAAAAAAAAAACTCAATGTTATTATTACAAAAATGAGGCATAAAATTTTTGTTATCGCATTATCAATGGAGCACTTATTAGTATTGGCATAACATTATGCAGGGAGCGAAGAGACACCGAGCAGACGTTCAGAGCAGTGACAATGCAAGCGCGAGGGGACTCTGTTTGCCCGCCGCGGAATGAATAAAGATATTCCCGTTATTTGTAGTACAGATGTCATGTAATTTTATTGTGTCGCGAAATATTTAGTGTAAACAAACAGGGAGAGTTCGCCGGGAACGCGATAACATCTCATAGTTTCAATTTGGAACGTGTACGTACCATACCGCCCAATAAAAGCCCAAAAAAATCTTTTAGCCAGAGGATTTACACTTTTTTGGCCACAATAAAGATTAGTAGTTTTTGCCGCAAATGTATTAATAGGCTAAAATTTGATGGGAAAATCTGGCGATTTTATTGTGTCAGAGTGTCATAACGGTAAAATTGATAAGTGATCGACGCATCGTTCTTCTTCATTGTATAATCTAAAACTATGGTTATTCTGAGGAAGAAACCTAATGTGAAATTAATGATCCCTAAATAACCACCTACAGCTTATTTTAAACACGATTACAGGCCAATTTACAATTGTTCATGAAATGATTATACCTTGATGACTGCACGAGTGCGGTCTTTTTAAAATTAAAAGTTTTGTTCTGTTATCTGTGTTAATCAGGGATGTTATAGAGCTTCGTAACCGTAACCGAAACTATCGGATATCATAAATAAAAATATATCCGAAACAATCCGAATCCGATAAAAAACGTTTCGGAAAAATTCGGATAGCGGTAGTCTAAATAAAATACGTTATGACTCGCCGCGTCGTTATCATTTTAAATAGTTTTCATTACGTAATTTTTAAGACTACTGTTTTTTCTGTGTTTTTATTACTAAGTACATAATAACTAGAAATAAAGTCAAACTGTTACCTTGTAATTGCATTACATATTTCTTCCCAGTCGTAAATCATCTAATATCCGTAACCGAAATTACCCGAAACAATCGGATAATCCGATAAAAAATCATATCCATAACCGTACGGTAAAATATGTAACGTTAAAATATAATTCATATATCCGTATCCGTATCCAGATTCTAAACTTTATATCCATAACATCCGTAGTGTTAAGATCTAGATTCACATAATAGATTAATACGTAAAAGGTTTTAACAAATAAATGTTAATATATATAAATATACGTAAAATGTCACAATGAAAACCTTAATCAGAGAATCAAACACTAACTAATATAAATTAGCTACACAGCAATCGAGTTAACATAATTGACAGGTAGCCGCAGTCACAAAGCAGCGCCGAACGAATATTGAA
Source organism: Agathymus mariae mariae (assembly GCA_018251895.1). Taxonomy (NCBI): domain Eukaryota; kingdom Metazoa; phylum Arthropoda; class Insecta; order Lepidoptera; family Hesperiidae; genus Agathymus; species Agathymus mariae. The sequence continues at coordinate 4,906 of DWPT01000747.1, forward strand.
ATGTCGATATTACGTTAATAAAATCACGTCAGTCATAGGGAATCGGAACAAGCCCAACAAACATGAGCCCTCCATTAAATGATAATCCCTCCAATTTATCGGCAGAGCAAAAAATGTACGGCATTGTGTCGCGAGTTGTCGAACATGAAAATTATTTTATATAAACACATTGAATATTCCCGGGTCGCGACCTCGCCACGCCAGATTATTCCCGATCTTCCCCACTCGTCATCGTTGACATATTTAAAATGGGGCGACGGATAATGGAATAATAATAAACTGGAATTTACTTTTTGGTCATCGGTCTGAATGAAACAGAGAAAGGGGTGTGAACATATCGGTTTTGTTAGAAATTTTTCATTGTCATTTAATGGACCAATACTGTGTAATCAAAGAGTGTATAAAACGAAATGGAGTCCAGACTCTGAGCTATTTGTCGCATGTTTGACAGCAATAACAGGGTTCGCCACGCATTAAAGTCACCATATGTCGGTCATATCAAATTTATTTCTATTATTTTATTGGTTCGGCGGTCGATGATTGCCTTCATTACCTTTATTGAATGTCACAAGGAGAATTCAAATTTATGGCCACCGATAGCTTGATGACCATAACAAAGTGAATAAAGCAATAAAGGTAATAAATTGGTTGCATGCTATCGTCCGGTGTCCACCATTATTAATTTTAGTTGGGCGCAGAGGATCATCGAGTAGTGTTACCAGCGTCTCGATAAATTTCTTACAGTCCGAACATGGTCGCGAATTATGTGAATAGAATTCGTGTTCCTTTAATATGCGAGCGATGAGTAACAGTATTAGTACGATGACAATAGTAGGATCGGAATGGGCTTAAAATCATTCATTTAAATAACGTTTTTAAATAAATACTGCGTAGATAATAGGAACAATGCAATATTTTGTCAACTGCCGAGTTCGGGCCGCGGAGAGTGCACCACTGCGTGAAGCGGAAAATCCTCGGGACATTCGAGGACATTTTTTGTGGGTTAATATCCGCACGACATTGTCAACCGGCTATTTAATACATCAAGTAACACAATACCTTAAATGCGACTAGATTTGTGCAAAATTTCAAATTATTACGCACACTGATTTTCTATTAGTCTGCGAGGATTAATACATTTCTTGCATGATATTGAATATGTCTCCGTTCTAAATTGTAATTTCATTGTTGTGTACGTTTAAAATGTGACTCGCAGCCACGTACGTATACTCTAAACGGTTTTTTAATCCGGTATATTTTGTTCATTTCGTAGTTTACTAGAAATAGGTGAAATAATAAAATGATAAAAAAGATGCTTAATATCTATTTGACCTATTTTGTAGTAAACCTTATTTTCTGGGAGGTAATCAATTGTATTGCAATATTAAAGTTTGAAGATTAAGAATCAAATATAATTTTATTAAGAAGAATCGACACTTTTCATTGCCTTACAAACGTCAATAAGTTTACTATGAAAATTTAGTACATCCCTATTGCTAAAAGTAAAATTTACATACCGTATTTCTAAACTGCGACCAGTTTCAAAGTATTGCTATTATTAATAACTATGTGAGATATTATTTTGCGTTTTAAACTTAATAATCGTTTATGTACCTATATGCCTTATGAATAATAATTTCATTATTTTTATAATAACATCGGTCGCTGTGTGATGTTCGGTCCACCCTCGCATTTACCTTACCATATTCAATGGTTTTCTGAGGCAGCCGTAATTCTCCATTGAGACGCAATAAAACAAGATATGACAAAAATATCCGATTTCATAAAGCTTTGGTTTCGTGACATATAATATTAAATTTAGGGGACTTTATTTTGTTTTTTTTCTGTTCCTTTCCACGTTTTTAAAACACGCTAAACACATTAGGTGGTTTGTAAAATCACTTTTTATTATATTCACGATTAGGTTACATGGAAACAAATATTTAGCTGTTTTTAGTATACCGAAGGTAACCTACAAAGTCTCGCAAAAATGCTATAAAGATTGATACAAAGACATAAAGCAAAAGGTTTTTATACAAACTGTAATTAACATTTGACGACAACATTATTATAATGAAGAGATAAAATGTTGTAAAACGCGTAACGTATTTTTTTCTCTTTATTTCAATTTACAAATTGTTAAACCAATTGATATTTTTTAATTAGGTACGCGAGTAATTTTCCACGATAAATTATTTAAACATATAAAATGGAGAACCATTTAGACATTACATTTAATAACCAGGGAGTTCGACGTGTAAAACGGAAATATAATTAGGTTTTATATTACAACGTACAATGATAATCACGTCGTGTGGCAGTAAATGTTTGTACTACTAGGTTGAGAAGAGAAATTATTGATAAAGACCTTGAATTCAATGGGAAGGAAATAACTTGACAATTAAGTATGAAGTATTAGTGGGCTTGACAACGACGATAATTTTTTGTGAATCATTCAGGTACGATTTAAACAAGGCGTACGATCCTCGAACAATGTATATTTGTGGGCAAATAATCTTTAGATATTAAAAAGGATTTTCTTGTGTACATGCCCAAGTAAATGATAGGTAGTTTTTAGGTAAATCCTGCACGTACTTCGAATTTTCATGTATTATCGCTTGGGTCGCTGAAGGAAAAAAACATGAGGACACCTATTCAACTGTGAGTTCACCATAATGTTCTCAACGTTGTGTATCGTCTACCAATCCGCACTGGTCCAGCACACATGCTGATTAATAGCCGCAAATGAATACAAAAACACACGATGGTAGTTTGCCATTGCTGATGACACACACGTGTTACCAGGCATATTTCAGAAGTTCCTAACCATGAAGAAAGTACTTTGATAACTGACATTTTATGACTACAATCGAAACACGCGAAGAACATTACATATATATTATTATTTAGAAACCTCTAAGAGGAAGAACCTGGTACTCTTGTTATGTTCTTTGTCAACAGGATACACCATAACAATGCAGCTGTATACTTCTGAATTGGACAGTATTTAGTAAATCTGAAACACTAAGTGTTATTTGCAAACTTATCGATGTATATTTGTTTTACTGTTGGACTTGGATCTCGACTCACAATGAGCGGGGTTAAGGACATTAAAGGTTTATTAATTTTTGTAATACGCCCATATATTCCAATATTAAGTTACTTACATTTATCTACAATTTATTTATATAGATAAATACGGATGATAACTTTATATAATAATCGTTATGACAGCTTTAATGCTGTCATTACTGAGATACAAATTATTAATTAAAGTAATCGCACGATAACTTTCAAGTAATTGGTACTTTATAAAGTAGTACATGAAGTAATCTTGTAATACCTATATTTCGTGGCAACTAAATTTTTTTGTGGTCACTGGTCATTTTCAAAATATCACCTGTTGTAATCGTACGATAAAGTTTTTGCATATTTTCTACAACGTCAAGTAAAGAGACGCAACGCATGCACATCGGTGGCTTGTTACTTCGCGTACAAGTTGTTATAACGCGGTTGTAAACACGCGTGACGGCGTGATATCACGTCATCGCGCACGCGAGCCCGCGATGACTCCCTACATTCGTCCCTGGAACAATAAATCTGCCATCCCACACTCACCCGACTGCTCGCAACATAAAAATATCCTTGATTGAACAACACGCGTGTCTTGATTTTTCATTAAATGTGAAAGAGTTATCGCAATACTTTAATAACATGTCTCGGTTCGTATGCGCTGCCGGCGAATGGAGTTAATTATTAAATATTTTGTCTTTTTTTATTTTCTTTTACATTTATTTTATTAATATTTTTAATACTGTAATAATGCAATAAATAGATAGAGGCTGATTAAAGTCCATGTTCGGAATAAAAATTTTAGTACACCGTCGACCATTTAATATATATCCACATATTCTATGTCCAATGAATGAATGTGAGTTTCTGATTGATACTTTAGCTGGCTCTAGAAACATAAATTTATGAATTTTTCTGTGTTGTACCTAACTCTCTTGGGAGAGTAATCGTTTTCATCACGTGACGTTTTAGATTGCTGATATTCACCTCATGATATCTTGTCATTTTGTCCCAACTAGTAGACATTTTGTTCCGCACATGTAAGGTTCAACCAACTACAAACATAAATCAATCGTTTCATCGAAGTTAACTTTGCTAGCATAGCTTCGAGCATAGGCGAATTTTGCATAAATCACCTTTGAACATTTGTGTTCGAATTAAGATGTAATTTCACTACTGATCGGGTAAAATCAATCTTGAAGAACACAAATAATTCGCGGTTGCTATCTTTAGTCATAGGTGCGTGGTAGTACCGCTCCATGTGAACCGCGTGAAGGAGTTGATATATTTCTCTAGAAACTGATTAAGACGAAAAATGGAACGAGGCCTGTTTAGTATAGTTTGCCGACCAATAATAGTTTTATTTTATCAAACTATAGGTCGAGAGACAATTGTGAGATGAAAGCGGCTTCACCCATGAGTTAAAACCGTCCTCGCTTGCACATTATACTGCCGCTAATCTTGAACGACGACGACTCGGTCACGAGGTCACCTATGTTAAAGATCGTTTTCCCACCATTCATACTCGTAGTTGTATAGTTATGTCTGTCTGTTTAGATAGCACCGTTCTGCTTAATTCATCTATGAAATGCTTTTACGTATGTCGGTTGCAATACAGACGAGCCAATTAGTAAAGAGGCTTACGATGTACTTCTTCGAAGGCATCGCTTCTCTATGTTAAAGTATATGTCAATGCAAATTATAAATTTCTTTATTTATAAACCAGTTGTTTAATAATCGCCGATTTCTCAAAATATTTGAAAAAATACAATTACGTGAAGACAAATAAAATATAGGGTCCAATGAATTTCATCGTGTCATGCTATCAATCTAGTAGGTGCATGCATTAACACCTCATACAGAAGTCAATATTTATGTCTTTGCCGAGTTGCGTGCAGAGGCTGCGTGCGGCGGGCACATTCGCGTCCGTGCCACATCGCCACCCTAATTAATATAAGATCTCAATTAAATTGCGACACATAACGAGGAGCGGAATTTTTGTACGCACACATACAATATATAAATTGCACCCGACAAGTCAGAATGTGTACGACTAGCTGACAAATGTAAGGCAAAAAAAGGTTTGCACGAATGCTATACTCGTTCCCAACACATTAAACGTTGAAAAAGGGGCCAAGTTTGATTCGAATCTTATGCAGATTTTCCGATTTATTGACCAAAATCTGAGGATGTGGCTGGCACAGTGGCTATAGTCTCTTTAGGTTGCGCACAGACACGATATTTACTTTTAAAGGGCAGGCACATTTAATGGAAAAAGTTTTGCTGAGTTATAAGTTACTTTTCAATTCCAACTGGGTGAGATCAAGTGATGAATTGGTAATATCGTAAATTAATGTTTAAATTTAAATTCATTAATAATTTTGTTGAAAAGCTCGTTTTTAAAAATCACTATGTTATGCTACAAAACCATTATAGTTTTAATTTAATTTCACATATCAATTATTTGGCATAAATAGCCATTATAGGGCTATTCTTCTTTCTAGGCATAAAGAAAATATTTTACTGTTTATATTAAACTCAAGTATTGATGCTTATGGATATTTAGCCAACTCTTAAAAAGTTGAGGTTGTTTAGGCTCATGTAATATTCTTTTAATACTTACTTGTATTTAATATGAGCAATAAAATATAGACAACAGGAGCTTTTTAAGACTCCTGAGTCATTATTATTATTTTATTATTATTAGACTCCTCACTGCTACAGGCTGTTAATGTGTTTTAACCCTGGCTTTAGCCAGGCCATGACATCCATGGGTATTGATAACAGGTCTACTTATCCATGATATTATAATTACGAATATAATGACTAATAACTAAGTTTGTAATTAATTGCTTAAATTTATTAATACAATACAATCCACGACTCTTAAGCATATAATAAGTATCTGACTTTTATCAACGTAAAAGATGTTACATAAATTATGTAAAATGCATCAACGTATTACCAGTATCTCTAAAGTTCGGAACAGAAAAATAAAAACGCATTAATTTTCAAGTCCGCTTAATTGACAACGGTTTATTATGACTAAACAAATAAAGTATTCTGAGTCGGGGTTATAAATGGCCACTTTTCCCTTTAATGGTCCCAAAGTTACTATATTCGGGATATAAGGTCTTGACCAAGTTTTGAATCGTAATATTTTGGGTTCAGATTACCGGCACCGATAACGCGTCATCTCACCTCCTGCCAGAGCCGGTTCTACTTAGTTTTAATAAATACAATTTTAGAATATATTATTTAAATATCAAATACTTCTTAAAACAAATAAGTATTAAACAATGTATATTATTGTGTAAATAGTATAATTCTTTTGTAATTTCGTTAGAAGGGTTATAATATATATTATAAAATAAATATATTGGACACGATTTTAAATTACGGTAATAAAGAATACCTGACAATTTGTTTTTTTTCACGGTCGTTATCGGTTATGTTATACAATATTAGTTAGCCAAGTCCGAACCTGTGGCGGCCACGGTAAGGCCACACGCGGTCAGGCCAGGGGCAAGCAGCGAGGGGGAGCGGTTTCATTCATGTTGTTAGATCGGACCGCTCATAATTTAACTTCTAATTTATTCCTTTCCACTCTCAATCCAGTTTCGATGGAGCATGCAGCCTCCTTCGTAACACCTCGAATATCCGTAATTATGCATAATTTAGGAGAATACTTAAATTTATCTCTATTAACCGCCCCCGACCGAGCGTAGAAAGGTAATGATAGTTATACAAAACAGACGTTAACTTTGGATTCATACAACGTTTACTGGTTGCTGGATTTAGTGGGCCATTGTATGTTTTGTTGTAAAACAGTTATACTCTTATGTATTCATTAAAAGACATTAATGTGTTCATACGTTTGTGACAGTATAATAGATCTTACAATAAGGTACATAGGTATGTACCAACACTTATCAATGAAGAAATAATTAATTTATCTAAGATAAAAACCGATTAGTACAATTTAATTTAAGGGTGATCACGCTAGATACTGCCACTTCTCCGTCTTCATTCATCTAAAATAGTAAAATGGCTTCGTGAATACCCCTTCTATAACTTGTAAATGAACCGCCTACAGTTTCTTAAAATATCGAATTTCATTCCAATCATCAATCCAAATAGTGTGCCGAGGGTTCAATGTTGAATCAAAGTTTTTTCCTTTAATATTTATGTTTGTCTTTAATTTTTACTCCTTCACCGGTGTCCATTTAATATTGGACACGGCCCGTGTTAACGATCACTATATAAAATAAAATTTTATTTCAACGCGCCGCTTTTTGTATTCAACACATCGTTGGTTTTACTTTTTATTAATCACGCTTTTGAAACAAAATATTACTCTCTCATTATAAATGATTCCTTTAGTTTAGATAATAATAACAATGATACGAAATTATTATAAAAAAGAATTATACAACCGTAAGTTCAATAAAGTGTATGTGAATGAATCTGTAAAGTAATTGGAGTGTAATTTGGGTTAATAAAATTGTATCTATAATAGCTGGAAGAAACTGTTAGAAAATACATGTTGAGTTGGTTGTCGGTAGTTATTGGTTGTTTTCAATATTCATACAAACAAATGTCGATTGCCGCATGTATGAAATATCACCACTCATGAATGGCTCTACCAATTTAACTGATTTTTATGTTTCGTGTTCGCAATTGTCAGGACAAGGTTTACATGAAATAATTGTTTAGAAAAATACACCAGAACATTCAGAAATCTGGATTGCACGCATTTGCATGGTATATTTGTACGCAAATGTCAATAAAAAATTCTGATATTGCTAAATGAATTTCTCATTCATTCATAAATTTGTTCATTAGTAAATTACATCAGTGCACAGTAGACTCGGGCCGCTAGTTTGATATACATTTTTTATTCAAATACGTTAGAAACATGCACAATGAAACAGTACAAAATGCATCAGTGACAAAGGTCGAAAAGATTTGCGCGCGGTATCTCTGGGGTGCAGGCATTCATGTAGGCCGAGATACGAGTAGGCCGCCGCCGCGCCGCGCCGCGACCGCCATCGCGCCGCCCCGACATCTACACGCATTAAATATATCCATTTAATGATTACAATTTCTCGTTATAATTTATTTAGGATGAAGCATAACAAGTTTTCGAATCCAATATGTCGCCCATAAAGATGCTGCCCGAGGGTTGGACTCCGAACCTGTTAATTCCATAACGAGCTTTTGTCCGATGCGATCCGGCGGCCGAATCGCTCCTTCGTTCAGCGCCACAAGAATTAAAACTGGTCGCAACATCTCGGTCTACACTGATCTTTTAGAAACCACTCAAATCGACCTCGCAAGAATCTAAAAGGATTCACAGACGCAATCCGAACAAAAATGAAATATTTCTTCGATGGAATAAATTAAAGTCCATAATCCAATTCCGGCCAAGTCGATGTGAGAGCTCATCTTATTGAGCCCTTAGAAGGGAACGGGTAGATCGAGATCGAGCGGAGAGTGTGAATGAGAGCATCACGACGAAGGAGGGATGCGGCGGGCGCGGAGAGTGGAGAGTCTATTGCTGTTGTTGGATAATTCTTTATTCTTTATGAATATGTGAGCTCGTTATCTCCGGGCTGACGTGGCTCGAGACATTCGCGCGTGTGACGGTGTGCGTGCGAGAAGCACACAACCGCGCGTGTCGTGTCGTTGCAGTCCGCACTCGCTAGTGACGGCACTAAATAATACATAGGAATCGACAGGCTCGTCTGCAAAGAGCGGCGGGTACACGACCGGATCAACATACGGCATCGACGGCAGATTGAACGATAGTTCCCGAGGAACAGGTTATCGTTATGGGGCGAATGGCGGATGAAATTTATTGGCAGCGCGCTGGAGAAATGTAGCGAACGGAAGGGACTTGCGATTTTAATTAGGTAATGAATGTCGATGTCGATCTGCATATCGGTTTTACAGCTAGATTTATCAGTTCGTTCGTTGTCTGTATGGAAAAGGTTGCTAAATTTCAAATTTCAACGAATTAATTTGCAACATGCACGATTTCTTCGGTGGTAAAATCAAAGATCAAAATATCATATCTTAAATTACCTAAATTTTTTGTAAACATTGATTTAAGATAAGTCAGTTCTGAATACTTTAGAGAAATGTTAACCTGAATGTTATTTTCAATTTGTTGTACGCTAGTTAATTTATAAAAATAATATAACTGATGCTTTAGACGGTCCATTTCTCTTCAGAATTGACGTTTTTCAGTGGCGGTTGGTTTTTAACGTTTTAATTAGGGGCGCACATTACGGCACGCCATCACGTTCGCCCCTCGGTCCGCAGCTCACATTTTTGTATATTTCCGTCTATTTGGGGAAATTTTATTTTTCGACAAATGTGTGCTATTTTTGAGTCGCGTGCAGCCGGCTCCGTCTCGATGCTAAATCTCTGTGGGAAACTAGTCTTTCAATGGATTGTGCGTTTACTCTTTATTTGTTATTTTGAATGCTATAAAAATGTTCATAGGTGAACGGCAACACTTATTTGTATCTTAGCTTCTGGTTAAAAGCCTAATAATAATTATAGATAAATCGTTATCAAAAAAAAGAAAGTTAAAAAGAAAGTTTGAATTTAGTACGTTTGTGTATATTCGAAAAGTAATTCCGAAATTTGAAAAATTTACCGTTTGAAAGGTACATTATTATGGATGGACATAGGCATATCAAGTGTACCGCGTCATTATAATGTTAATTGTTCACTCGAGCAATGTCAGGATGGATCGTTCGAGAATTATAAAACTATAATACGACCGAATCTGTTTATTAATGTTTTCTTATCAATATGGGCATTAAACGAAGTACCTTTGATTTATTATCTTTTAATAAACAGCTTGTTGGCTGTTCATAACAGCGGAGCATGACATTAATCTACTCGTACTAGGTAACCAATAATAAGATAATCGGTTTTGCGCATTAAGTTCATTACATATAACCACCGAATAACGTATACTATTACCGGCAAACGAATAAACAGGTCACCTGATAGTCAATGGTTACTGCAGTTCAACCAAGGCATTGCCGGTCAAGGAGAATACGGAATCCACTTGTTAACTGACTTTCAAACACTGCAAGAGAAAAGCGTAGCTTTTTTTCATCACTTTGGCATTGATTAGGAAATGTCAAGTAAATTTGACAATTAAAAAAATTACAAACTTATAGTTGGGCTGATAATGGTTGCATACCCAGCCTGTTGTCCCAGTTTCGATTCCTGGTTGCGAAAAATATTTATGTGACAGATAAATATTTGTTGTCGAGTCTTAACTATTCGTGCAATTTTATTTATAAACCCGCAACAATCTTAGTATAAGATACGTGTAAGATATATAAGAAAACCTTGTTCGTTAACTTTGTTTCAATAAGTATCGATACTACTTTACAGTTTATGAATGTAATTTGTATGTCATTGACAAAAGGAAACGAACGGTTTAATAGATAGTGCCGACGAGTGAGACCTTCCTTTTGGTTCTTAAAAAACGTCACGATCTTTCAACCGCTAACATGTCAGCATTGTCAACAGATGAAGTTAAATTTTAAATTATTTTCATAAGTAATAAAAACAGAATGAGCCATTCAACAGTCTTTCGTATAATTAATGTTTTTTTATCTGGAATCATGTTTAAATGTAACGAACACTTATAATTCGTTCTAATTTTGCTTCCAGAAACATAATCGTTACGTTTATAAGTCGTACCTAACGATACCAAAACATTGTGTTGACGTCCCCATAGCCTAGTTGGTAGTGCCCTGCGTGCGGAGTGAGGGTCCCAGGTCCGATTCCCGGTTTGGGCAGTTATTTATAAGACAGATAAATGTCTGTTCTCGGGTCTTGGGTGTTTGTAATGTCATATTTGTGTATGTCCATGCCGCCCGCTACACAGGGAATAATAGTGCGGGGGTGTGAGTGTGTAAACGTTTATTATTTATTGCTAGGTACTTATTTTTAAAAGGTGGTAAAAATTTGAAATATTTATTTATTGTACCCGAATAACTCAAAAATCATTTAAAACTATTCTCTTAACAGAATTTCCATACTGACCTTTATCTCGTGGAAACTGTTCAATTTGTTCAAAACCATCTATTGTCATCGTAATTGTGATTCTCATATTTATACATAAAAAATAATCACATTTCTAAGATATCTTGTAATATGTTGTATGCAAAATATATGAAAATAATATGGCGTATCTTTACGTCGAGAGATAAGAGATACCGTCACGCGCCTCGGTAATCCCAGGAGCGACGCCTCACGTCATTTGTCGTCGTTAGCAATGACGCACGGCGCAGCTGACCCCTGCTCTAACCCAGGCCATCATTCTTAAATCACATGACAATCATGTCACTAGTTCTAATATTACCACCATCGTAATATTTGTTCTAACACAATACGTGTTGTAGAAAAAGATGTGGGTCCTAGGAAACCAATTTATAACATGATTATTCAGGTACTGTAATTCTGGTCGCTAATAAATTATTTCTAAACACATTTAAGAATATTCAAAATTAAAAAGGCATTTCTCTACTCTTTAAATAATATAACATCAACATTTGTTTTACGGCAGGTGACGAGAATTAAACCGTACATTTACAAATAGCTTTCTTTTCGCAGAATAATATGTCACGAGAAATTTTGCAAAAACCTTTTTTTAACCACCCACAATGAAACGGAACGTGCACAAATGACATAAATCTATATTTGTGTAATGATCTTGTATTGAGGCTACGAGTTCCATTCACTGAATATTTTTGTAAGGGTGATTTATGACGATATGCAACGAAACAATCGATCGGTTTTGACTTATGATCGGCAAAGAACGAGGTTTCACTGACTACCCTTTTAGAGCCTTGAAACAAACCCTTTGAGAAACGGGGTAATAAAATTTTATTATTATATTTGCAATACCCGAAAACGAGTTCGTCGTGCACCCTACCGTTCTTTGCTTCTAACGCCAATTAGTCATGACTATGTTGGTTGGTAGAACCGAAGTTTTTTTTACATATTTATATAGGCACAAGCAAAAAATTGTCAGTTTTAAAATGTAAATTTATGGCTTGACCCATAAGTAGTAAAGTTTTTGTTTTGGTTATCTTGAGATGATAATAAAATGTTAATACTAACGACATTGTTTGTGCGTTGTTCATTTTTAGATGAGATGAAGCTTGACAGCATGATAGGTGTAGCTAATAAATAATCCAGGTAAAGGTATGTAATCCCTACGAAGCGAAATTATAGTTAGTATTGTATGAACTTTGTCATAGTAGAGCGCGCTGAGTAAAAGACTTAGATATGTTTACAAGGTTTAGTGGTTTTGGGTTGCATACTGCGGTGGGGTGCACAGCGCGTTACACGTCAGGCACGCGTCTTTAGACATTTGATATGACATTATACTATTTCTGTTGTGAGGCGGGATGCACCGGGATGCGGCGTGATGCGCTCGGGTGCATGCAAATGGTGCGTGGAGATGTGTGTCGTAGACTCGCTCACACTCGTCTGCCACCTTCGTTACGCACACAGAATGGCCTAGAGATTCTTTGTGGCCAAAGGTAAAAATTAAATACACATTTCATGTATTTAATTATTTTATTGATAGATTATAAAAATGAAGGAGGGTCTTAAATCGATTGTATTTCTTTTTTTATATTTGTTACATCAGAACTCCACTATTTATTAAATTATTTGGAAAATTGCGTTTTTGTTCGAGAGGATGTACTTACCGCTTGGTCTCACTTAATTTTGAACAAAGAAAGCTAGTGAAAAATAGAAGACAAAACTAAGAAATTCATCATCTTCAAAATGAAATCGGTTTTATTTTTATGTAATTAGCCGACAAACGAGCAGACGAGCCACCTGATGGTAAATGATCACCGTCTCTCAAAGGCACCAGTACCAAAGGTTCCACTAATGCGTTGCCGGCCAAGAAAGAAGCAGAAGGGTGATAGCTAGCCAGGCAGGTTTCACGGAAAGATATAAATTCCATTAATAATATAAATTACTTAATAATAATATTGAGAATTTTAAATATGTTCTAAGTTTAATTATTTATATTTATATTTATTCTTATTGATTATTAATTAATATTGTTTGTAATTATTTTATTTATACGGTAATGTAAGACCTAACACTACTACTAATACTAACAAAAGTTAACTAACAATTTAATGAATCTTTTTAAAATCGTAACGCATCAATGTATGGCGGCGAAGATAACAGTAGTATTAATACAGAATACGAAAAATGAGACATGGTTTTTTAAAACGTAAATATTAAAAATAAAAATATATTTTCGTGGTTTCATCGCTGATATGTTTAAAAATGTATTTTATGAATGTTTTTCTAAATCCAATTCTTTTAATTTTGATTTTTGCGCATCAAACCTAGAAATCCTCCCGGCCGGGAGTGCTGGCCCAGCATGTCGGTTTCCATAAAAAAAAAACTTTCTACATTAATATTAACGGTAGATAAAAATGATACAAATTAAATGAACTATACAAATACTACTCCACTGATCTTTATAACTTCCCTGCTAAGCAAAACTAAAAATTTAATTTTCTGCTTGAAGCGAAGTATACGTCTTAACCAATATTTCGTCTCCAATTTCATGTGTGTCGTTTCTAGAGTCATTAGTCTCATAACGAAGTACTTCAGTCTTGTAGTCCTGTCGTCATCAGGCCTTCATTGTCTACACTCTACAGGCTGCGGTCTGTTCTGACTTACATAATAGTAATTGTAAATTGTTTTTTGCACTACGACGCGCATGTGTTTCAGTGAAAGTGATATTTTAGTGTGTCCAGCCGCTCTGACAAACAGCTCATCATCTTTGTTATGCTAATGCGTTAAATTTTACTGTGTTTCTGGTAAAGGGGTGGCGTAGGTACTCATTGTTACACTTTTAAAAGAAGTATATGAACGTTCTGGGAATTCGGAATGTATTTATTTTACGATAGAAATAGTTTATTTTTGAGCAATGTCGGAAGAATCAAAAGGTAAGTAAGTATTTATTGTTATTGTTAGTCAGCAATATGCAACGCGCAAGGTCGACGGCGGGCGGTCGGCGCGGTAGCGTCTTCGCCCGTCTAATGAGCAAGCGTGTTCGCCTCAATTACACACGGCGGTCTTATTCACTGGCAATTTATTTCATTTTTGCCTGTGATCGCGCCTTATTGAGAGCCTTTTTATCTTATTGCCTTCGTGGGTCTATAATACACGTTCTGTTACTTGCAAATGAGATGCCCCGGGAACGTGTTGGGTTGGCTCGGTCATGACGTAGTTAAAAATAATTAACATTTTTGTTTCTCGTAATTTTTCTATCGAAGCTGTAGCTTGAGAGTTGTAGAGAATGAACGTCTAACAAAAATATTCGGTTAACATTAGCCAGATGTAAAGCATTTTTCGTCTGTATTTTTTATAATCAATCTATAAATCAAAGACTGCGTAGATGTTGAATCAGTTTTGACATTAATGTTCTGACGAGTTATGGCTTATCGAGGGTTTGAAGACATTTTTGCCAAGACAGTAGTGTTATGAGTTGAAGCGTCATTACAATAATAACAATTTCTGATTCGTTGCCAAATGGACGTCGGGAGCAACAAGATATGATGAGACGAGGAAAAAATTGTGATTTCTAAATATTATGAAGAATGTTTAGAGTGTGGTATGGTAGGTGGTCTTTAAAACTTGAAACAACGCATGTTTACGTCTTTTCGCGTGGTCTGTTATATAATGTATTATTATAAATATCAATAATAACTTAGTTCTAATGTATCTACGAATATTATACCATACCATGAACAAGAAGTAGATGCTAGTAGGTACAAAGTCAAATCACAACGTGAGGTAATATGCGTAATAAGGTCGACTGTCAATATTTTTTAAATAAAAGATTACGCGTAGTAGGTGCTTTGGAGGTACAGAGATGAAATAGGTATCACAAATTCCTCCAAGCTGGGCCGGGAATCGAAACTGAAACCCCTTGGTTTATAGACAGGCTCCATACCACTCTGGTGTCTAAATTAAATTTAAATTCGTACGATTTTCATCACTATTTAAGGAATCAAACGGACAATTTTTCCATGTCTGTTAATGAGTGTAGATATTAATTCCAGACATTAAGGCTTTTTTTCATTACAGTTTAATGAAATAGCTTCAACAACAATGTAGCAAATAAAATCTCAAACGATACCGCGCAGAGCTTGAGAATTGACCAAGTAAGGTCTGAAATAAATTTGTGGTAATGACCCCTAAAATTAAAAGTATTTAGTTTTTTTTCATCAATGAATATCACAAACTATTTTAGTTACGTACCTATTAAGTAGTTATAAAATAATTAAGCAAGTTTTGCTTGGTTCAATTTTGCTGTCATTCGCTGTGGTCCCTTGGCAATATGAAAAAACAAATGCGATGTAATTTTTGCTCGTTTTTGTATCTTTTTATTACATTAGGAACACAGGGGTAAAATCGTAAATTAAATGAAAGATCCATCAGTTCGGGAAGGAGTAAATCAAGGCGGACGGATTGCCCCTAATAAAAATTATAAAAGGCACAATGGCTTGAATGTGAGTCGGGACCGTCAGGAGCTGTAAAATCTTGCTATGTTTGTTTATTGTGCACTAAAATATGTTATAAACTAGATAAGTATAATCTAAATAAAGCTGCGTATAATTAGTATCATAATATTTACTTTTTTAGTTCAATCTTCTCTTGCATTCGAACTACGTATAAGTTATCCGAACAATTTACGAAGGAACTGTGTGATTTCTTTCGTACAATCATAGAGTGTTGTTTGAATCATAAGTTACTATGACGTACAGATATAAATTGTCGAGCGTTTGCATGTTTTAGATTTAGAGAATACGTCAAATTAACAATGTATATATATGGTGTTGTATACCCTTGTATACAGCGCATCGGGGTATGATAGCTTCGAACATATTCGTATAGGTTACCCGCTAATCTCTCCACTCATCTCCACAATAGCGTGGAGGATCAGTCCTCCGGATCTTCTGAATTACGAGGAGAGGCCTGAGCATTACTTCGAGCCCAAAGATTGAACTCAAATTATAATGCAATTAAAGATTGGATAGATTCATAAGTTACTTGTAAGTGTCATTGTTTCCTAAATTGAATGTTTAATAACAATGTAGGAAGAGAGGAAAGACGCGCGGCAGTATTTCTTTGTTCGCCCAGCCAATGGAGCTCGCTCGACGTTGACGTTATGCCCGGACTTTTTGTAATGCTTTTATTATATTTTTTGGTGGCATTTTTTGGATGATCTTATTTGTTGGTTCAATACCTGGTCGTAAATCTGTTCAGGACAAGGAATACGCAGGTGTGCTAACCCTTTCAAGTATTATTTATATATTCTTCTATATACACGTCTGTATTGATGTAACGGATATTTTGCAATATTTTCATTTTAATCGTGTGGGTTACTTATTACATAATAACTGTTTATTTTATTATAATAATTGTGCTAGAACATTTGACTTTAAAATTTTAATTTTATGTATTTTATAATGAAAAACAAATATTAAATGTTGTTGAAATATCTTTATTTTCTTAGGAGTAGGTTTGTTAAAGATATATTTTTGATAATAGCTACTGTTAGAGCACGTATAATAAATACACCACTGACCAACACTACAGTCTTATTGTATCTGTATCAGTTATCGGCCAGCAATGATGCCCGCCCTTCCGGAGTGTTCGCTTTTAAACTATATCGAACGGTGGCGCCATCTATGTCGTTTCAAGAATGGTGACATGGAAATTCAATAGCACAACTACAGCATTTAATATTTAGGATGATATTTTAGTAGTTTAAGCCTTCAACGCCAATCACTTC
>DWPT01000748.1:0-21844 GCA_018251895.1 Agathymus mariae mariae
AAGGTGAAACGACAGACCGAATCTAGTTTTTTTAAAAATTGAAAAAAAAAACCCTTGTACCCCATTTTTTACACTGTTTGACAACAGATTTTTTATTTATATATATATATATACATATATAAATGAAAAGAAAATGAAAGTTTTTTGAAAATGAGCAAATTCTCTCCTACATATAATAAGGAAAAGTCAAAAATCAGTAATTGAACTAGATATTTGTGTATCTCACCCGTCGTGCCGGCCCCGGTGTATTGGATCAGACATCTGCTACTCGCCAACTCCCACAACTTGATCGACGAGTCCAATCCCGACGTTAGGAGATACTGCGAAAGGAACAACCACCCGTTGTGCTGCAGCGAGTGCGATCACCTCGGTCTATGGTCTCTGGCTGGTACATTTGTTTTTTTAGACATTTTTCTTTGGTTTGTGCGTGCGTGTGCGTGCGTACATATTACCTACGTACTAACTTACTCAAAGTAACTCGCAATCAACTCGATCGGAGATGTTCTGTTCGAATCTATATAAAATTGTTGGAATCTTCTTGATCCATAAATCCTAGTTTTATGTAACTGGTTATCCACCACACAGAGTGTTCTCATATGGAACCAACAGCCCATTCTAAGTATGTAATGTTCTGTGATTTTACTAAATACTAAATTAATTTGAAGCTAAAGCCACATCACGACTTACCATCAGATTGGATTGTAGTCAAGCATTGACCTCTGTCTAATAAATAAAAAGAAAGTTAATAATTATTTAGTGGCAACGCGCTATACGTTAAATTACACTTCATTGAAGAAAAAACATTTAAGGATTTCAAAAAAGATAACAAGTTAAATATTTTTTTCCTAAATTGTCTAATTTTATAACATGTCTCAATATGCCGTGTACGTGGGAGAACAAGGACCCCTCCAAACCTACGCAATGTCGTACCAACCATCACCATCACCCTCACAATCATCGTCGACGCCATACCTTGCTGTTCCTGGTGAATGTGACAGAGCACACTTCGGAGCCGTCGTGGGCGTTCACGAACGTGTTGAAGCATCTGTTGGAGACGGTGTCCCAGAGCTTCACGCAGCCGTCCGCGCTGCCGCTGGCGAAGTACTTGCCGTTAGGCGAGAACCTGGGGAGTTCCGGAGAGAAATACTAGAAGTCGAATTTGTTAGAGTCATGGCGAAGACGGCCAGAATCTAACGGTGGTATGGGGTTGTCATAAACAAGAGCGCGGGCCCGAGCCACCCTCCACAATTTAAGTATTTAAAACTGAAAAACGACCCCGAGCGAATTAAACTATTTATTATATCAACTTGTATTTTATAATTTAAAAAAAATATATATACAACTAATTCCGTCTGGATTATATCACTTCTAAACTCCTGAAACAAATATGTATAAAATAAATCCAACTGAAATGTATCAAATATCAGTATATAACTCTCAAAAATTAGCTATTCAGGATTTTTTTCTTATCTCCTATATGTAATCTACAATATAACCTCTCATCAACCTTTTACCTAACTTCCTTTGGAACGTGTTTACCTAACCTACTTAACGTGAATACTCACTTGATGCTGTTGACCTGCTTGAGGTGATGGTGGGAGGGCACGGGGCACACGAAGCATTGGCTGGTGGTCACGTCGTACAACCGTATCACTGGGTGAGTGGTAGAAGCTATCACGTGGTCGCCCAGTGGATGGAACGCGACGCACAGCACTTGCTCCGCATCCTGAGATACTCGGAGTGATAGGTCACGTCATTTGAAGTGAGTTTACGAACGGGAAGTCGAGATTTATAATAACTTTGGACTCCCTTAAATTGTCAGCGCGTGTATGGATCCTTAGAATCTTTGAAATAATGATATCTCTGATAATTCCGGAAAAGGTTAGAAAAACACCATCGATAGAAGATTCTAGAAGCTTACCGTTATAGACTTGTAAGCCTTCTTAGCTGACGCCTTGGTGATGTCGAAGAGTTTGATGCAGCAGTCACGTGACGCGGAAACCAGGATTTGCTCTCGCGGGTGGAAGTCCAAGGCGGTAATCTCGTCTGTGTGGTCGTAGCTGATGAGAGGAAATGATTTTCTGGTGAAATCTAAGGAGGGCTTGCCACCTCGTATACATGGCCTAACTAAGTAGTCAGTTAATATTTTTTAGATTGCATAAAATACAAAACTTTCGCAAACGTGAGCAATAATCATTCACAATCGTTTTCAAGAATCCATTCTTCTTCTTTTTTTCCCTTCTTAGAAGACTAATATTACTTACAGAGTTCTTATAACAGGGTGACCCTGCTGTTCCCTCCCAGGATCCACTTCCTCAGGTGCTGACTTGGCTAACATTCTCTCCACGTCTAAAATCTGCGGAAGGGGAATTCAATGATTTCTAAGTCTTTCAAATGCACACACATAATTTTATGATTCTTGAAGGTTCCCGGGTATACAACTGACATCAAATTCTATCTCATCTAAATTCAATATAAAAGTATATAAATAATATGCATGCTTGTATTTATTATGTACCCAAATTATTAAATGGTATTGAATTTGAAATTAAAGATTAATTAAATAACTTATTATATAAAAAAATCTTTGAATTAGTCGTATCTAAAACTATTCAATTGAGTAAATAATGAAAAAAAAATGTGAATAATAACTATATATATATGTATACCTTGATACTGGCGTCTACGCTGCCAGTGGCTAAGAGTTGACCGCACGCGCTGAACGCACCCGCGCGGCACGCCATCTTGTGTGACGTCACGTACGCAGTCTCGTACGCAGACGGCTCAGGGGCGAGTGACGACGCGTCCATTTCGTACTCCAGATCTAAAGTAAAGATTAAAAAGAAAGAAGAAATTTTTGAATAATTCACATTTGCAAAAGGGTAATATATTCCGGAATGCGTTCTTTAATTCTAATTTTCGACGTGATGTGTCAGATGATTATAACTGTTGATACCTCATCATCGCCTTACGTTACTAAAAAAAAAATTTTTAGTCTCTCCTCTTCTTCCTTGCTCCGCTTCAAGAAATATTACGCTTATGGTGACAAACGATGTTATTCGTTTTAATAAAAAGTTCCATAATTTTAAGTGTATTTCCAAGGAAATGAAAAAAAAAAGGCCTGGAGAAGTTAACTGGGACTTATTTCCATATTGTAGTATATTTCCATATTGTAGTATACATATACAAGGGCACTAGAGGGCAAAGCCCGATAATTGTTCACATACGACTCGTATGTATTGCGCCAGCACGAACTGCACCAGCATGAACGCCTGCACAGTTTGGTAGGATTAAAACATGCAGGCGTTCATAACGTCACCAATCTCACAGCCACACACACACATCTTTATGAATCTATTGATTGATAAGAACCGGAGAAGTCCATACATTTCAAATTATTATATGCAGACAGACACACATTGCTTAATACATAACATATTGATAGACATACATACATAATACATAGTTTATGGAAAACATTAATCTTCAAATTAAATCATACAGTATAAAAAAAATTATTCAGTATAGTTTTTATGGTTTCATCCCAAACATTAAAAGTGAAAACAATTTAACTGTAAATAATGTGTAATACAGATACTACATATTCTTAATGAATTTTCTTTAGTATCTTAAAAGGATTCAATTCTACCATCTGACTTTTGAGCAACTGAGAGGAAATCAGAGTTCAGGTCAACAATGGAACTATTTTGAGTTATATTAAAGATTAAAAATAAATAAAGCTCACCAAAACCAGTGGTCCCAAGAAGATGTTCAGCTCCGCTCGATGCAGCGAGGCGGTCCTTCCGATCGGGCTCATGCTGAAGACCCACCATCACGAGGTTCAGGAGCCTAAGTACAATACAACTTTACATTTTGGTAGGAGTTTTGATTTCATTTTAAGTGACAATTTTTTTAATACAAAATATCACAATCTTAAATTAAGATAATGATCCTGAGAAATTCAGTTACTAAGTATTCTTGTTTATTAAAGTTATCAATACAAAATATGGAATTAAGTTTTAATTCCAGGAACATTCCATTCATTCAGGGAAATGTTTATCATCTGTTTCTGTGGAATTTTCCAAAGCAAAGCAAGAGCGAGTTACTGATTTCCTTATAAACCCACACAATGAGTTCAAAACATGAATATTGCTAAAGACATTAACAGAGAAGAAATACCATGTAGATTTACCTGTCACTTGGTGGGCATGGAGGATCGGCATGCACAGTAGCAGATAAAGTAGCACCAATAGCTTGAAATCCATCATAATACAGTTGGCTGTAACATTGTCAAATGATAACTTATTAGGACTCAAAAATATATGCATTGATTATACGAAAATGTCCGGAAATAAAAAATTGCGGATTTTAAATTTCGAACTATCAAATACAATTAGTATGCGCACTATATTTGTATTACATTTTTTAACGCAGCAATGCAAAAACTGTTAAGCTAAGAATATGCCCTAAATTAATTTTGGCCTTCATTTTACAATATATTTTTATTTTTAAGTATTAAGTCTAATATAGCCATATTACTTTACTACAGCGAGATTTTTTCGATTTAACCTCTAACAGAATGTTTTTTTACGAAATAACATAGTTTTGATAAACCTAATTGTGGCTGCATGATCAACTTTTTTTTAATGCATGGAATGTAGCATAAAATTATTTTTTAAGTAGAAAATCGTTAAAAACAATGCATTTTAACGCAAGAACAACTGGTATTCACAAAAGTTTGGTTCTTACCTGATTATCATCCGATACAAAAGCTCTCGGTTCTTCACAACATTTCGTGTATCAATATCAGTTGAACCTTCCTTCATATTGTTATTAAATCTATAAAAATTCTAATTAAACAAGCGAGAACCGGCAAACTATTTAAGCAATGCGCGACCAAACAAAACAATGTCTATTTGACAGTGACAAATGACAATCAGTACATCGATAATGTCAGTACTACCACTGACAGTGATATTCGAGATTACAGACTAAAACTTTTGTAAAATTGCTTATTTGTCACCGACTATTTAGAAATACTATTAGAGAGTGTTGTGATTAAAATAATAAAATTCACACGCAATATATCCTCTTATAAGGTTGACAACAATAAGGAACTGCTGTAAACTACTGTTTATGAACCGTGTCGCGATTGAGTTCGAGATCAATAATTTGGAGCATGCGTTGTAGGCTCAACACTGGGGTACAGTAAATTCAATGAGCAAAAGGGTCATTTTAATCTAGTTTGAGACTAATGGGGTTAATATGTTCAATGAAGTATTGTAGGTACTCATCGAGGTATGAACATGGATGGTAATGAAGCGTAAAGAAACGGAAATATACTTAAGTTAATGATTACGATGCCTACGTTGTACACAAAAGTATGTTGATTTATCTGCTGCAATAAATTCTGCGCAGTTTTAACCTTTGTGAATGCTATTTATTTTGATTTAAAAATATGATGAGGAGTTTTTGTCGCCGAATGTTCTCCTCAACAAGAATCTTTTTGAATCAGTAGTAGAAGTAAATAATGACGTGCATAACTATTTATTTTACAGAATATGTAAGTGGTTAATAGATTTTGAATTTAAATTTAATTAACGTTTATGTTTTTCATCCCGGTTAGTAACACCAATGCTTTTTTGAATTATGAATCAAAACCTTTTATCTGAAGAAAGTTGATATAATTATTTTTAATAACCTTTCAGTACGTAACTAATGATAATGCAATTTTTTTTAATAAAATAACCTCACAATCGTATTATTTGTTATACTGAATTATACAATTAAAACAATGTCACAAATGTATTTTAGAGATAAGTATTTATTAATTAAATTAAATTTACAGATATTCTGGGTATAAATTAGTTATCAAGTATATTAACAATATTTTAAAACTAAATAATATCACAATACATTGAACTATAAACTAGCTAAATGTGTTTTTTAAAGAAACTCGAGTTTCCCATACTCGATACGCACATACCTATAACTTGAAGCGAATTTGCTACAAAAATCACAACTTGTAATTTTTGCTACATAGATTAATGTATAAGATGTACTATTGAGTAATATTTATTTATTTCACACTTTGGAAAGCTTTCTAATTCAGTTGGATACCACTGCTAATGAAGTCAGTTAAAAGTTTTCACGAATTGAATTTTTGTGACGTTAAGGGTTATTAAAAAAGATCTGACTTAACTTGCTCTCAACTTAGTTTCTCTTACGTTACGGTACAAAATGTTTAGTGACTTGCTCGCTCTTACAAAGAAAGGTTTTGTTAGTTTTTACGAGTGGAACATACAGCGCAGTACGTTCACCTTGATTGATCTTAGTATTACAAATATAATGTTACTTAATAAATTAGAAAAATATAAGTAACTGTCTTTCTATATACAATTTCAAAAATAAATTCACAGTGAGATTTTCGACTGCTTTCGTACAGCAAAACTCATAAAGGATACCTTAGAAATGGTGAAAAACAATAGGAGCAATGACTCCATATAGAACGTTAGAACTTGTCAATTTAATTTAGTCCAAAATTAATAATCAAAGAAGTTTCTTACAGCAAGAAGACTTCTGAACGCGTTCAATGTAATTTCCATATCCTTCGGAATTCGGATTCAAATAAAATTCAAGATAGCCTTTATTTTTACCGCCGTTAACTCTTATAGAACAGTATTACAACTATTTAACCAGCATATTTGACAAGATAATGCTTCTTCAGGTTCTGCTGACTGGATGTAGATGTGTCGAGCTGGACTGCTGGGACGGAGACGACGGCAGCCCAGTGATCTACCACGGGCACACGTTCACCACGAAGATACCGTTCAGACGAGTCGTGGAAACTATTGCCAGGTAGCTGCACCTCGCATTGCTTCGCAGTCTCTACTTATTTGAAGAAAATCGCTCTAACTACCTATTTCTTAGATTAAATGATTTCGATTCCGAATAAATTAGTAATATCGGTCTGAAGCGTAATCGGCTAGTTATCGCCACAACACTACGAGACAATTTTTGACTATGGACTCTGGTGTCACATACTCAACCATGCCCTTATGAAAATGTCCCGATGGACCTGCCGCAGATTTTGCTAAGGTCATATCAATCATGTCAATTAGCAACTCAAAAATCAATATATTTCACAGGAGCGCGTTCGTGACGTCGCCTTATCCACTGATCCTGAGCATTGAAAATCATTGCAGCCTCCCTCAGCAGCAAGTTATGGCTAGCACTTTTGAGGTCAGCTGAATAAAGAATTATCACAACACAATTTCCTCATTTCTGCGATCGGGTCTGTTTCATTGATGTTTCTAATCAAAGTTAATCACGAATGGTGACTGCCTTCGTAAGAGTGACCTGGCCTGCGTCACTTATAAGTATTGGTGGCAACAATATACTTCGATTTAAATTTAAGGAAATCCAATTGAAATTAAAGTTACGTAATCATTTCTCAAGAAATTTTTAAACCCAATTTTACTGTCTTTGTAAACTGCTCGGTAAATCTTAGAATTTAGATACGAGTAACTGATGACGGTCATAGATCATAACTTCCTAAATTTCACTTCGAACTGGTAATATCCGACCCATGACTGTACTTAACCCTTTTCATCCAGGCAGTGTTTGGAGAGCAATTGGTGACGTCGTTCTTATTTGAAGCCGACTACACCGACGACCCTCGATTGCCAAGTCCTGAACAGCTTAAATACAAGGTAAGTTCACAGCATGCAATGAGACTTGTTTTACTGTCGTTCTTGCACTTAGCCTCCCTCTTCAATACAACGGTATATTGTCACGTCTTTTATTGTGACAGGCATTAACGATGCAATCCTCGATATTTGACGTCTGAGCGATGGACGATTTCAAATGCAGAAGAGCACATCTTAAAAAACTGTCCATAGACAGAAATTCCTTTAATAGTTTTATATATATTCAACGCGAATTATAAATTCTATCTTAGAATTAATGAGGAGTCAACTATAAGATATAAAATTTCTAGGTCCTAATTAAGAATAAGAAGCTGCCACCGATAGAATCCAGCCCTACAGTTGGACTGACCGGTGCTTCTTCCGCTCAGGGCTACGGCGGAGTACTCAATACCGCATTCAGGTATGTAGTAAATCTGACCAGCTCGCAACTTTAGGGTAAGGGTATCTTTCACTGGATTGGATGGACCTGGAATAAGTGATACGTTTAAGATTAAGAAGAGCTTATTTTAAATCGTTTAACGTTTCTTGAGCTACATAATATTGGGTTTCTTTGTTCCTAATACACCTTGTATGAATACACATATCCCTATCTTAAAGGGCATTAGCATTTATTTCTGATAAATGTAAATGCCAGCGCAGTTAACAAATCAAGGATTGGACCTGTTCACCTTTCGATCGAAGGCGACTTCCTCTTCAGATTGCAATGATAGATGTCCCAGAGTTCTTTAACATCAGTAGTAACGCATACTGAATAATATACCTGCTTTTCTGTTTATAAATCTTAATTTATTCTTTCTCTCTATCTCCGTTTAAATTTTCGTCACTCTTCACTCCAGCAGGTCTAATGGCATCAGGCACACTAGCGCTTCCCTCCCTGAGCAAGGCAATCGCACCAGCTCCATCATGTCTAACCAGTCAGCCGGCAGCTCTTTGACGGAGTACTTTTCCGATGAGGATTATGATGAGGATGACGAGGAACTAGATGGTGAGAGCAATGTATCAAGCTGATAACTTATTTTTCGTAAATCTACCACTGAAGTAGCTTTGCGAATCCAAACAGGCGTCATCTATTGCGTCTGATTCTTCATTAACTTAATTAAGAATTGGTCGCCTTTGAACACTCATAATGCCTATGATGATAACGTAATTCACATGAACGTAGAAAATACATTGCAAATGTTATTATATGTATAAGACGCTTCAGTATAATTTTGAGGACTGGCCTAAGTCAATCAAATACGTGTGATGAGTTGCAATCCTGGAGGATATTTGAACTATTTGAACCAATACAAGGTGATATGAGACCACTAGTTATTATTTTATTGTATCCACATTAGTTCGAAGAACCACTCGGTCATATTACCATAGTTTGGAACCATACCTTTGGTGGCTTAATATGTTTTACCAAATATTAATAAGCATTTTTTTAGAAATTGGAAAATACGAAAACAAATTTACAAAATTTAAAATGAATCTATTTATTATTGTTCGAGCTATCTAAACAAATACACTTTACGTTGCATATTATCATTCGTAATTTTCAGAGAAGGAACTGCACAAAATTCTCAACTCAATGGAAGAGAAAGTCGGTCGAACGTCCCTTTCGCTGTACCAAAGCTTCCGCAAGAGTGAAGTTGACGGAGAAGGTGCGTCAGGAAGTATGAAACACGCGACCAATAGGAAACGTAGCAATCAGATTGCTAAGGAGCTCAGTGATATGGTTACTTACGTCCAGGTGAGCCAGCAATATAATTTCTCGACCATACCACCAATGAAAATTTGCCGCTGAACTTTACAGGATTCTTAATTATTTCACAAGATTAGAGCTATAAATATATATATTTTTTTAATACACACTCACACCCCATTAGGATTCCCTGTGTTGCGGGTGGCGTGGCCATGCACAAATATGACACCACAAATAGCCGTGACCGGAGAACAAATATTAATCTGTCACATAAATGTCTGCCCCAGCCGGGAATCGAACCCGGGACCCCTCGCTCGGCAAGCAGGGTCACTACCATCTGGGTTATGGGGTCGTCGGCTATAAATATCTTGGGTTTATTAGGTTATCGATGTGTTGCTGGTACCAAGAAATTATATGCAGTCTCATGTAACAAGCATTTCTTAATTTTAACTTCATTTATACTAAATAAACCAAAATTTAACAGAATCTTGAGTAAAACATGTTAATGTTTTTACAGGCTATAAAATTTCGTAGTCTTAACCCACTGACTCCCCGAAATTCAATGAAGCAGCCCAGCGGTGGACCTAAGGATAGTTCGAGTGCGCCTGCGTGCAGCAGCTTCGAGTCTTCGGAGAGCAGCGACAGTACTGCCACGGTAGGACATATAGATGTTCTTGCGCCTCATTACTAGGCGTCAATTGCATTTAAGTAACAGGATTTGAAAATATCCTTGATTATATAAGTAGCTATCAAACAATAGATGAGAACACCTGATGGACCGATCACATAACCGCTGACTATGCATTCGTATGTAAAAAAACGCAATGATTGATGCGGTATACACGATAAAACTAGAATTCTAAAATTTTATCATGTCTCATCTTTGACTGAAACTAACCTAAAGATATTTCACAATTCGTTTCAATTGATGTACAAGAGATCTATGAAAGCGTAGCCGAAAAGGTAAATTGATTCATACAAATTTAATAGCCGTTATACGATGGGACCTGAGGCTGAGCAGACAACAGAAGAAGTTGCCTTAAAGTAAAGAATGAGAGTTTTTCCTAAAGGCAAATATCTCGAATAACTGTCCAGAAACATGATAACATTTTCCAAGCTTATCATTCCTGGAAGCAGCGACGAATTGTTCTTTTCTTTTTGTAGCAACTAGCTCTTACCCAATCCCTGTCATCGAACACGCCACGGGCCCGGTGTCTCAACCAGCCTGCCGTGCAGCATCCCTGCTATCGATGCTCCTCCGTCAACGAAGCTATCGGCAAGAAGATCTGCAGGAAGCACCCCGTGGCGTTGGTGGCTCACACCGAAACGCAGCTTGTCAGGACGTACCCCGCTGGGTGAGAACCTAATACCCGTAGACTGGGAACACATTTTTTTAATTGCACGTGAATTTATTAATATGTAAAGATACCAAAGGTAAGAAAACAATTTCGAGTCTTATTGTTAAAAAAATATTTATTTTTGAAGTCTTATTACAAGAAATGTTCAGTGTTAAAACCAGTTACCACTAAAGTTAATTTGGGTATGAATCCTCCACGCACCTCTATTTTTCAAATTAAGCATATTAGAATTTAATGGTCATCTTCTTCGATGAAGAAAAACATTGTGAGTTCTGCATAATGTTCTCAAACGTGTTTGAAGTTTGTCTATCCAAACATGCCAAGCGCGATGGACAGATGAGAAATGTCTTCAATATTCAGGTTTATTGTTAATCACCTGAAATTGTGGTTATTTTATTTATTTACCTCGGCAATCTGCACAAAGACTAGTAAATATGTATCCTCTGAGCAATCAATTTTTGATTATCATTAGATACTCCCTTTGATTTAAAAGTATCTTCTTCCGCAGCTTAAGGATCGATTCTTCGAACATGGACCCGGTGTTGTTCTGGTCGTGCGGCGTCCAGCTAGTGGCATTGAACTACCAGACGGAGGACGCGGCGATGGCGGTCAACGCCGCTTTATACGAGAGTAACGGTTGTGCGGGATACGTTAGAAAACCAGCTGTAATGTGGGACCCCAGCCATATTGCATACAGAAGGTAAGCAAGGATGTGGTGTACTTTGTCACTAGATACAAGATAGTATATTTCCATACACTAACGCAAAGCCATGATAGGTATTCCAAGTAAGTTTTAAGACCGGAATAACAGTACTCTATGGCACACTCAGTGTTCCTACTTACTTTTTGAACCAGGTTAAGATATGATTTTCTACAAGCAGATTAATGGTATGTAAATTGATCTAGCACTGAATATATATATGTTTTATTTTGAAATTGTCAGATGCTTCAATGATATTAAAATAATACCTAACAAATGTGGTTCCGTGATAAACTGCTTTTCAAATTCCCAACATAGCGTATCGCATCCTAATTCAATCCTTAGTGGTTCCAATTGTTTATACGTAGATGGCATAGACATTGTATTTTACCGAGTAATAGCATAACTGTTTGCGACCTTCATTTACCAGTAAATGCAATAAATAATAATCTATTTCGTTTTCCAGGTTCAACCCAATGGATAAAGAATTTGACGGGATCCACGCAGCGCATCTTACCCTGGCTGTAATATCTGGTCAATATGTGGCGGAAAACGTGTACTCCTTCTACAACGCTTTCGTGGAAGTGGAAATCTTGGGTGTGCCAGCCGACTGCAAGAAGATTAGAACCAAGGTGGCCAGGAAGAACGCACTCAATCCTATCTGGAATGAGACTTTCAATTTTAAGGTCAGTTATGAGAAGCCAAGTCCAAACAAATTATTTAGCCCACTGGCCTAGCCTGTTTGCAACGATACGGCTTTTCGATGTTCTAATGTAGGTTACTCACGAAATGTCAAATGTATTTTATTGTCCTGATTTTTGGAAACATTCTACAATCTTTTGTAAAACATATACTGTGACAATTGAATATTGTGATTTAAAATAATTGACATAAATTAATGCAACAAATAAAGTAAAAGTGTTTTAGAAAGTAAAAAAGTACAATTACCAGGTCAACAAAACTTTAAAGAGGCCGTATTACCCGTCTTTTGCAGATAAACTTCCCCGAGCTGGCATTCGTCCGTTTCGAGATATATGATGCGGACACCAACTATATGCTCTCTCAACGTGTAATTCCATTGCGGTGCTTGCGACCTGGCTACAGACATGTCAGATTGAGGTAAATTTGTGTAAATTCCACTCTGAAAGCCCAGTAGACCAGGTTTGAACGTCTGTGTCTCACTGAAGATCAAGTTTGGAATTTTTGACCAAGTTTTTCATTGGTACTTGGCTAACATGGTTAACCTTAATCCATTTCATTGTAGACGACATCCGAACAGTTCAATGACAATAAGGAACAGATAGATCAATATCTAAAATCATTCTTCTTTTGACGACTTAAATTATCAAGTATGATAATTCGATGCGATCTGAATTTCTTGCTTGCAGTTCATCTGGTATTGAGTGATGATAAAAACTCAAGTATTGATACAATTCTCATAAAAATATTGACATACCCAGATCTCCAACAAACCAACCCTTGAACATGGCGTCTCTCCTGATCTTCTCCCGCTGCTGCGAGGAGCTAGCTGGCGAGAGCTGCCGAGGGGACCTGGAGCCGAGCTCCCCTCGGGAGCGCCGCAAGATTCACTTCCTAGTGGTGTACGCCGTGGCACGTCACGAACCCTACTCCATTTTGAAGGTCACTCAAGATACCACTACCAATGAGGTGAGAAACCCAATTTGTAACTTGTAACAAAAAAAGCAGACAGGCTACTTTATGGTATGTGGTCATGGCTGAGCCACTCACACTGCAGCCCAAACACCTAAAATATTTCACGATTCATTTTAGCAGATGGGCGGTACCTACCTTACCATGGTGCATGAATACTGTCCATATTAAACTGGATCGAACAGACCCAGCTACCACAGTCAGCTATCACAAATATCAAACTATTTTTACTCAATACGTTTGCCTCATATAAATTTGATTTGCCGGACACGAATAGAACAATTTTAACAGTAATTTCAAAAAATTGTCTGTATAATAAGATGTACTCTGTTACTTCTCGTACCACATATTTTATAAATCGAATAGTGGTAACGTTTCTCCAACGTGCGCACTCATGCTTCTAATCTCATTTCGTTCCACAAAAAAATCTATTTCATTTAATCAAATTCCGACAGGCAATCGCCCAATGTCTGACTAAAGCCGACGTCTGTCGATCATCCCGTGCCAACTACGTACTGGTGGAAGAGGTTCCTTCGCGAACACCCACACAGAGAGTTTTGGCGCCACATGAGAGGGTTCTGCGTGCGGCCACTGCCAGGCCCGGGGCTAGGCTGTTGCTCAAGAGGGTTGGCGATGACCCTAGCAGCAGGGCGTGGCTGACTAGTATCAGGTTTGTGACTTCTTGTAATTCTTCTACAGCTTTTTCTAGAACTGGAGAGGTTGTTCAAGTGTTTATAGCTCGACGGCTTCTGTCAATGCTAAGCAACTGATTGAGTTGAGCAACTGCGGGTGCGATTAATAGATACTGTGTAAGTAGGTAAATAGAATAGTTCTTAAGGGATTCCGTGTTGAATTGCTAAGCTGTCGGTCCTGGTTGTTATTGCTGGACAGTAGTTATTCAGGTAATACTTTAAGAGAACGAGGGTACAAGGCTTTATGCCACAACTTCATAGACTTCTAATGGCAACGAATTCTTTCACTGATTGGTCCGTGAATTACCTTATAATGAGTTAACCTGTTCCACCTGTTCTTTACAATATAATGGCGCTCTCAGGTATGCGGGGGTCTCAATGTGAAACGAAATCTTGATATGCTAAGAAAATTTAGGTAGATGAAAATCTCTTGCAGTCCACACTTCCCCAAAGAGACTTAGGTGACAAAAAGTACAAAGTCTGACCCTGCGAATATTTTGTGATTCCTCAGATCAGCGTCAACGGACCGAGCGAGAGAGAGGTCGGAGCCGTCGGACGAGGAGAGCACTAGCGCAGGTAGCGAAGAGCCCCGGAAACCCCCAGACAGCTTCCTGGTGTGCGTGCACAATGTATCTCACGAGATACCTTACGCCATTCTCAAGGTTAGTGACAACTCCGCTCAAGCCTGTCATAGTCAGTAAATTAAATGTTACTCGCTAAACTTTCTCGCCGCTCTGATCTATGCGCAGGTCACTCCGTTCTGTGTAATCTGGCTATCACTGGAACGCGTACACGGCATTGCATATGCGCGAGTTTTAATTTGTGGCGCAGATAACTGGATATAATTTTTAGCGAATTCTATACTAAGACTTCCATGATGAAATCCAGTCAATCGCTCTTTTCTAGCTATGGCAAAGTCGCGGGTTCCCCACATTCATGTTGATCGGCAAAATGTCGAATGGCCCTACGTATTTTTCGTGTTTTATCTAGTTGACGACATTAATACAGTTCTGCTGTTAAAAATGAATTGTCAATAATTTAGTTTATTGACATTTATTCATAAACATATTTTTATATGAATACAGAAACATAACAGAAATTGACAATATAGCTGCAGATAACGTGTATAACGCGTAAAACTTTATTAAATGAGAAATTTTTCATTCATAATAACAATAATGCAATGCCATCTGTCATCGCATTTTGGAAATTAATGATGGAGACTTGGTAATGGAGGGTAGTAGAAGAATATATTTATAATAATCATCATGATAACGTTACCAACCTTTTTTACACGCCGAATTTTTTTACCACCCTCCATTACCATTTCACCTCAACAACAATTTTTATTTTATTTTTTTATTTCAGTCGCTTATCGCCATATATAGTATTGGACGTGTTCAAAGTGATAAAAGACTTAGCTTGTTTTAACGCGGGGCTTTGATCCCATGCATCACTGGTTTTCAGTTACCCCTTCACATCACGCTTACATCTATGACACCATTCTTTTCAGGTCCCTCTGAGTGCAACAGCGTCCTACGTCGTATACCAGGCTCTCACCAAAGCCCGTTGCCATGACGACCCCAAAAGGTAGGATCTCTTATTGCTTATTGATTATTGTCGATTATTCATTATTATCACGATTGTTTGTCCTAAGTTTGGAACGAACGTGTTTTTTATCTAAGATATATATTTTTACGTGGTTGTATTTAGCACCATCTATTATCAAAAAGCATTACTACTCTTTTTTCGTGGGAGACTATTAACAAAGGAAGGGAACTGGTTGGTTTTACCAAGGTTTTGTTACAAGAAACGTTATTCCAGGTTCGTGTTAGTGGAGGAGCTGGAATGGGGCGGCCGGGCCGGCGCCGGGCCTCAGCAGCGAGCGCTGGCTGATGACGAAATCGTCTATACTGCACAGGTGATTGTATTAGTAAAAAAAGTCAGTGACTTCAAATATAAATAATTGTTTAAAAGAAAACAGACATAAGAAGAATAGAAGAATCTTTTATTATTTATCCTGTCGTATAATAGTCCCGGATTCGATTCCATAAAGACATTTGTATGACAGATAAATGTTTGTTCTCACCTTCGTTGTTTTGTTATGCGATGGTAGTATCTACCGCTGGAGCAATCTGATGTTGTCAATCTTCACACTGCTATCTGTTAAGTCAATAACAATCTTGGAGCAATGTATAATTGGTCGTGTCGTTATGGAGTGTTAATCCTTCAATTTGTCAAGCTATGCTGGTGCGCAGCTCACGGATGCTAGCTTAGGTGGACTACCTCTCTCTGCTATCTCTTCTGTACAATCGTATCGTGAGTAACGTCATCCCCTTATACCAGCCTATAACAATATGGGTTTGGTTGTCGACAATACAATGTCATGGCAGGCACGTTCATGCAAAATTGACCCCATCCCCCCCCCCCCAAGCCGTATCAGCCGTGATACCAGAATCTTTTCTGTATTTTACTCCATTTTAAATAATGCAACTTCTTCAAATTATGTAAAGAATTGTCAGTACGTTTGTGAGACGCACGAGCGGGTATTTCGCTCTTCTACAAACCTAAAGGCGTATATTCCTCCATATAATACCAGTTTCTTTTCAAATTCACTTACAATTCAGACTGTATTAGTCTGGAACGCCTCAACTCTTGATTTTGAAAAAGCAAGTGCGCGACTACTATATGTCGGGCCTCACACGATAACCTCAGTGAGTTCCAGAACAGTTGCTGTATTTATTATTATCTATGCCGAAAGTTTATTTCATTTCTACATACGATATATTTATTTATTCGCATATATGGATACGTATTCACCTACCCCAACTCAGCATCTCCAAGGGTTGACTGGTAGAAAACGATATTAGGCATTAAGTTCGCCCATTGTCATCAGTAGTGGTGTCAATAAAGTGTAAATATGAGTGTAAATAAAGGTAATTATGTTATTTTTATTGCAACGTATTTTACCAATATTCCAGGCCAGTTGGAAGACTCTCGGCCGCTTTGTGCTCCAAGAGCGTGGCAACAACGCTCCGTTGCCGCGGCACCGAGCCTGCATTGCCAGGATACAACGGGGTTTGAGTATGACGCGAGGAGCTATTACAGGTAATGCATAATAATAATTAGCTGTAGGGATAAGCCCTTATTAATTTTATCAGGAAGGATTCTCTATTGTCTGTTTAGGAGATCAACTTAAAATCTGTTCAGTAGTTTTCGCGTGAAAAAATAACTAACATCCAATTCAACATTATCATTTATAAAATAATTATTCGGAATATTGTTAGGATGTGATATAACAGATCTTGAATCACTGCTGACAACGCTGCAGCAGTGCAGATTGTTGGCGCGTGGCTACATATACATTTACTTTTAATTTAAGGAAGTGGCGGTTTCCCCCTAGTCGGCAGCGTCGTATCTAGTGACAGTCCAGCTGCTGAGATGAAGACCCCGGTGCAGACGGCCTACAGCGACCCCACGCACTGCAGGTAAGCCTATAATCTTATCGAATCGACAAAATATGTTATTCGGGGTATTAAAATCGCTTGCAGCGCTACTAGTAGTCAAAAACGGAAGTTGAAAAATGGCGACTAGGATTTTAGTCTATGTTAAACAACGTGCTTCTATCAGTTACAAAGATTAATGTTAATATTTCTTGTGTGTCATAAAGAATATTGTACTAAAATATATAAGTACACTGTTTATTTACCACACGCAATGTATATAATGAATTCTATGTAGTTAGACAACTTAGCCTGGGACAACGCATCCATTATGAAACAAAAACTAATTATTTGAAACGATACTTTTGTCAATAAATATTTCTAGACTTACTTTTTATTTAGAAAATATGTTACATTATCAATCCCTATAGTGTCAGTTGAACAGGACTATATTTTGCTGCTTTTATGTAAATCGTCAATACGCCCATTTGTTCCAACGTAATATAAGACCGAATTACTACCGGGTTCAATTGTGAAATTTACCCGACGAAGGACCGACCTAAATGCACACAAAATAAATCGGCTCGGCCTATTAAGAGGCGTTCAGTGACGTACATATGTATAGAATTTTATTTTTAAGGATAACATGTTTTATAAATAGTTTGATTGTATAATATAGTAGGTTACTATGATAACAAGTGAGAATAAAAGGAATTTTATCCCAAAAATAGCGAAGGTCAAAACAGTAACATTCATTACAGTAATGCTACGATTATACAATTCAATACATTTTACTATACATGTCCAAGATTTTACTATACATAAAAGAACAAAAATGAAAAGGGGCATGCAAAAGCGAGAGAAACGTCGTCCCAAACTTATCGTTGAACTAATGAAGTTTTTTGGCCGCGAGTCGATAAAAGATGTTAACATTATTTTTCAGAAGGATCTCATCTTCGGCGTTAGGCAAGGGTATAGGCCGGTCTAAGGGGAATTCTGACAAGGACATGCGATCATACATGCAGAGGCGGTCAGGCTCCAGAGAGGTAAACCACAAAAACAACTTTTGGAAATACAAATGTCAAACAAATATAAAAATAAAAAACAAATACAACAGTAGTTAAAAGACTGCTACAGGTGTACATTTGCTTAAATAAAAAACACTATAATTTAAAAAATACATTACTTACATATTTTTTTATACTTTTCTGATAACTATTATGACCTCACCTATCACCGAGTATGGGCTTGATGTCAATTTTTGGGACATCCTGTATATGTGAATTTTCATTTAGGTCCATTCAGAAGGTGAAACAGGCGGTGGTTCTCTAGGAGCGGAAGCACTGGCGGCGCAAATGGCTCGCTTCAAGAGAGTCTCTTTACGGAAACTGAGGGCTTGGCGCTCCTGAGTGTGGCAGGTGAGATTTTTTCAGCTTTAGTTAATCTACCACTAAAGTTCATACTAAACCTACAATATCATACCGCTTTAAAATATCCTTCCTCAGAAGTATTTACTTTCTTTGAAATAATAACGCTGTTTCTTTGCAGGCCTTCCGCCGGCTAGGGAACAGTTTGGCGAACCACCGAGCCTCTCTCTCATCAGAACTCGGATCCCTTTGGGATTTCATTAGGATCGATAAGGACAGACGTCGTTCAGCACCAGCAGGTACCTATGAACCTATCTCCGATTCCAGATCCCCGGCGAGACTCGCCAGAGACCTGTTGCAAGTAGTCCAGGATACGATGTTTATTAAAAAGTCTGAAGCCAGCCCAAAAAGATGTCCTTTAGTCAAGGAAGAATCTGATCTGACGAGCTCTGATGAAGATGAAGGCGCGGACCGACGGATAGCCAATCTTATTGACTTTTTCTTCACGATTGTTAAAAGTCAAAAAGAAGAGAGGAAGAGTAGCGGCGGAAGTTGCTTTAAAAGTGAAGCAAGTCCTGAAGAAATAGAAACGTATGTCCCCACCAAGGTCAATACGGAATTGGAACAGAAAATGGAAACGCTGATTGAATTTCTAGCAACTACAGGGTGTATGGAGAAAGAAAACGCTAGTAGTAAGAATGAGAAAAAGATAACGTTGATGGAATTTCTTTTCGGAATAGAGGATAAAAAATTTGAAAAACCAATCATCGAGATAAATTCGCAGAGAGGGATAAGCCTATCTGAATCAAATGTTAATTTCAAATTATCATACATAGATGAAACTCCAGTAGAGGAAGGAAATGAAACACTCGTAGAAATGCTGCTCAAATACATGGATAATTATGGTAGTAAAGAAAAGATCAAAGATACGAAGTCACTGACTCCATCTTTATCGGAAAAATCTAAATCAGATATGACTATCAGTAAACTAGAAACATACAGTGATTTCAGTAAAACAAAGTCAGACTCAACGTTAACTCACACACAAGACACAGTTATAGATAGAGAAGATAGTGATAGAGCTAATAGTAGACGCATATCTGAAACAGTCATTGATTTGAGTCATATCAAATCTGATCTAGAAAATATATTCGAAGAAGCCATTCTAAGAGTTTGTGAGTTAAACATGATGTTTGGAGATGATACTATGAGTGATCAGGAAGACATTGATAATTTTAACGCATACACGAAACCTCCACAACTACAATACATGCAATGCCTAACATTCAGCGTGGAACTGTCCGATATAATAGAAGAAGATGAGCCGTCTTCCAGAGGGTTAGATAGAAAAAATTCTCAAGAAGACAGAGTCTCGTGTGCAAGACATTGCGCTGAAGATCTATTAAAATACATTGAAGAGAAGATCCAAAATTATCCCTTCGAAGAACACGGTTCTGGTCGTTCAACCGAAATGAACAAAGAATTTGAAATAAATCAAAGTTTAAGATCGGTCAGTCTAGTTGATTTACGAAATATACCAGATTTACCACCAAGCATGATCCTCAAACCTCAAGTCATGAGAGTTGATAAATCTACATCAACAGCGGATATCGCAGACTCATATACCGAATTATCTAATCGAATTGATTCAGCTTGCATGACTGATGATTCTACGGAGAGAAACGAACGAGTTATAGATAAAATAGAATCTTTACATAGATTTTTTTCAAGATCCCGTTTAGAGATCATTGATGAGAGTTTAGAAGAAAATGGCGACAAATTGAGAAGAGCCAAAATTGAGTCTGCTAACTTAAAAACTGAGCAGGAACTGAAAGGTGGACAAGCAAGTCTAGACGACGTCGAAGATTTGCAAGAGGATGATACAAAACATAGTAATATTGAAAAGGAATTGCGACAGGAAGGGACAAGCCCGTAATCGCAATAATAATATACATGATAATACAATAACACAATATGGTACAATAACGCAAAATGATCAGGAAAATGAAACAGAAATTGATTTTAACTTTACTCGAAGAGAAAATTAAGATGTGAAATTTTCTTAAGAAAAGGAATTATAAATCAAAGGCTAACACAATGACATTTATCTTACTCTGTTGACGAGCAATTAATTTACGTTTATTCGAACACATTGCACGTTTTGACAACTGTCATTATCACAAAGTGAAGCATATACATGGTAAACGCAAGTTGGCGCCAATTCCTTAAGATGTACAAAAGACAACAGATATATAATGTTAAATACTGCATTCTAATAAAAAAACAAGTCTACTACATCCATTACGCTAAAAGCAAGTTAACAATTAATATGTTAATTAAGTCAAAGCTAACACCTATTACGCAAGAATGCAAAAAGATATTGGGGAAGGACGTAAATTATACACATATCGACATATACATCTTGAGTTTTACATGGCTATTGCTAAAACTGTCTAATATGTCATTAGTATCACTGAACTGACATTTTAAAAGTGGGGAGATCAGTATAATCAAAGTTGCAAATTATCGATATATTTACATGAATCTATAATAATATAATTTATAATTTTTAAGGTGGTACCTTAAAAGGTATTTTCTATTCACGAAACCAAAGAACGCTAATGTTTATTCAAGTTTTAAATTCTGTTCAATGTCATAAAAATTGACTGAAATAAAATTGAATTATCTTACAAATGTTAATTTGATTAAAGTGTTTATTAATAAATTATTAGATGTTGTTTAGCCAAAGTATTATCATTAATAACTCGATTTCGAGGGCAAATAGTGAGATTTTTAATAATATTTTATAAATTAGAATTATAAACTATAATAAATATAGTAGGTATACGAGTGTGTTTTTGAGTAAAGAAACAAAACATATTTATCACAAGTTGAATTTATATTATGACGTATTATACGAGATTTTATACTATTCATGTACTTAAGAATTAATTATCAAACAATGTTTTTAATTTCCTTCAAATGTCGAACTACATTTAGTATAATATAATATATGTGCACATTTTAATTGAATGAATTAACTATTCTGTGGAAACCATTTTCAATCGATCAATTTTAGTTTTCTACGTGCTTTAAGGGCTTGATAACTTAATTTAGTCTATTTTAGTCTTATGTAATTAATAATTCTAAAGGAAAATTATATTGTATGCATGTTACTATTTAACTGTATAATTAATTCTGTATTTTTGAAGACTTA
>DWPT01000749.1:0-21842 GCA_018251895.1 Agathymus mariae mariae
ACACGTGTGAGAATTCTGTCACCCCGCGATATATAAAATACCTTGGAGTACTACGATTTTAATTCTTCTTTTTAAAGAATACGTTGAGATCGTTCTTGGGAGAGAAGGTCCTTATCTGTGAGAATATAACTACGAATATCTATTTCATTTCTAATTACCTGCGTGTGTAAACTATAAATAATATTTGTATTAAGTATATTTTAGATGATATATTTTAAATGATATGTTCTTTAAGAGATTATCTATCACAACTTGTGAAAATAAATCTTTAAATCGGTTTGGATTGCAATGTTTTAAGATCTAGTTAACAATTGCGTTCATACTCTGTGTTGAAAACGGTAATGTCGGCGGTGGTATATCGTATCATAAGGCAGCCTATTTGCTAGTTCGTAATAACAAAAATTAATGATCCAAACCACGCTGTAAGCCAATGCACTTAGGAAGCAAAAATGTTACCTATGTATGAGAAATCAATTATTTTTTGTTCAAAGGTATACAAAGCCGCCGTCTTTGCTACCTACATGATTTAATTAATATTTCTTATTAAATTTTTGTTAATTGACTCAATATCTGGAACTAATAACATTATGCTCATAGCGATTGGCCACGCTTGTACGGTTGAAAAATTCTAATTTAGGAACGCTGACTCAGCGAAATCCTGTAGCAATCTTGTTACGGATTTCGTGAAATTAACTAAAACCATTTATCTCCTGCATGAGTTTCGATATTTTATTGATTTACTGTAACGACTATGCGTATAATTATCACATCCTGCGCTTTCGAACAGAAAGACGAGCTGTCGACTCGAATTTTGTCAGCCGTCCGTGCACTTGTTTCTACGTTTCTTAATTTATTTTTGTTTGGCTTATAATGAAGCGTTGGCGATAACAATATCGATTGTTCGTGAATCAAACGGAAGTTGAAATTTGAACCCTAGCATGCGATGCTCTGACCGTGACTGAACCCACAAATGGTTTAAAGTCGACACAGTTTACATTCGTTTTTTTTTTTCATATTGTCATTGTATATTTCTATTGTTTCCACGAACTCTGTAGTTGGTTGTGGTTAGCGCTAAGTTATATTGAAAAAATATCTTCGCTC
Source organism: Agathymus mariae mariae (assembly GCA_018251895.1). Classification (NCBI taxonomy): domain Eukaryota; kingdom Metazoa; phylum Arthropoda; class Insecta; order Lepidoptera; family Hesperiidae; genus Agathymus; species Agathymus mariae. Next base: position 1,102 of record DWPT01000749.1, read on the forward strand.
AGTACATCTGGTAACTAACTTTACACACATTTTTTTTAGTTACATACCTAACTACTCGTAGCTGTAGATAGATTAATGTTTTTTTGATAAACACTATCCGTTGTAGACCCAATAGTCTTATGCAAGTGCCTTGCGGTGAACTAAAATGTCTTCTTTTGACAGTCACCATTAGACCATACTACGAGTTTCGCTGTCTTCGACTCATCTCGGTATGTAGAAAAATAAGAGGAGAACAGGCGTGTCGTACAATAGTTATCTAGATCTCAGTATTCTGAGAACGGAGGGCTCTGCTACCAAATATCATGACTACCGTCTTACAAATGAGAAAATTTCGCTCTAATTATTTATGAATGTGTTATCGTCATATCTCGGGAGCTCACGACCCGGCGTCTGTGTGCACGACACGAGCAAAACCGTAGGTAATTAGCAAATGTGCCTTTCTTTGTTCTCTTGGCACGTTTTGCATTGGTTTCCAATCTATCGGTGAATATACCGAGATAGGTAGGAGTGCGACAGGGGCGACGGATCGTTAATAAACCTCCATTACTTTCATTAAGGCTATCTACGGACAGTGGTCGTATCGCGACGTCGGCCGTCATGCCATCGACACATAACAAAATTAAACGCGATGACGATATCGAAGGCCGCGCATCGCGCGCTTGCCGCTATCCGCGGGCTCACTTAATTGCGAAATACGAATAAATGTCGATAATACGTTTTAATCGTTACACGGAGGGACGGAGGCCCGAGCGACGAGCGCGAACTCGACATCATTCTCTGTAATCCTAAATCTTGTTATGGAAATGTCTGGAATACCTAAGCATCTATAATAAATTACGTTTCAGATTATCGTATGATCCAATCGTAAATTAAGACAAGATACATAATTAAGGCGAATAAATAAAATGGTTGGCATTTCGACGGGAGCACGTTCGATTTTGTCTGGCGATATACTCATTATCCATTTTGAGCTATCAGACCCCTTTAATAAAGTGTAGTTTGATTCGTTACATTTAATTGCGATTCAATCGCCAACAATATTGAAGGAGGCAGAAGAGTGCGGAGGCGGGACGGGGCTCTGAATGTCACGACAAGATTTTTAATTACGGCGAAGATATCATCTAAGAACTGCACTCTCCACTATAAGTTCGCGACACGTCGTGAAATTACAATTCAATAATTATTTCTAGAAGGCATTATAAAATGTGGTTGGAAAGCTGGAGTCGGCGATGGTTTTATAAGCACTGAGACATTGTTATGGGTAAAATGTAAAGAACAGTCAATAAAGCAATATGCGGAGGTAGGCGGACGGGAGTGCGCGACGCGAGGCCTGTGTCGAATATGATCCGGGATTTATTTTCGTTCTTCTAATGCGTCCTCGGTGTCGTTCGGAGAACAATTAAAAATACAAAAATCGAAACATTTGTTTCAGACGTTCATTGTCTCCGTTATTAATAAATTCATTTTACCAAGTTGATGTAGACGTGTATTTTATTCGCTTTAAGTGGTTTCACATTGTTTTATATTTATGTGCGGTTATTTTCGGCAAAGACATTATAAAGCAGTTTGTGGGGGAAGATCTGTAACGGTTCGCTCTTACTCCATTAAAGATATTTGAAACCTCGAGAGTGCAGTCATAAATTGACTTTTGTAGTAATAACGTGTGTTCTAAGAATATCTATTGTAGTCCTCGCGTATTCCTTATGGAATGTAAAGTAGTAATGTAATGTAAAAAAATATACAACTTTGGTGGATATTATGGTGGAGGATGTTTTATTTCATCGAAGTAAAGTCGCGGGCACGTCCGCGCGTCTCACTACCACTGCATTTACTTTACGGCTCTGATATTTTACAGGTAGCGCTCTTAACTTCCACATGACTTCTTTTATAGACTTCTCTACGCGTTATAGCTCTACGTCACGTGATCCTCAGATTTCAGTAAATCAGGCTGCGATAGGCACACTTCAGATGATACAAGAGAAGCTTGAATGAAGAAGTGTCGAGAGCTAAATGTTGATACGGCGAATATTTATTTTCAAATTAAATAATACCACGCGAGGCATATCATCGTGAATTTCTGGTTTACAAAAAGATAGAAGAGGCTCCGCAACAAAGTGAAACAAGATCCAGTCTACTAATCCGACAAAAGCGAGTCTTGTTACCCTTCAAATTTATTTATAAGAAAACTCTCGGACAAGTCGTTAATACCTATAAAGTAGGGGCGAGAGAGGCGCGAGCGAGTTTATAACTCACGTACCGAACTTTACTCGCCGACACATAAAATAATAGGTGTAAAAACTTACACGGGAATGTACTCAGTGAGCGAGCGCGCCAAGATGGACGGTGCTCTCGCAGGCTTCACAGCCGCGGCGCATCCTCGCTGCCCGCTGTCGGCGATCAGCTTACCGACAGTATCTAGCCGAGAAATAACTATTTTGTACTCGTAATTAATGGTTCGCAAAAAGCTAATGCCTATGCATATCCTTTGGCTGCGTAGTGTTCTCAAACTTTAAATAGTTATAAAAAGTATGCAGTTCTGCTTATTCAAGGTTTACTGTTTGAGGTGGGTTGCAGTTTACTTACTTGTGATTTTAGTTTTAGTGCCTATGGAACACGAGGTAAAATGTGAGTAAATAAAGTAGGTATTACAAGGAAAACATTATTTATTTTATTATATTATCAAATTATTTTAATTGTAATGAGACTGTGAACATAATTAAAAAATATACTTTGGTTATTGTTCCGTTCTAGTAGTTGTGATAAAAATTGGAGTGTATTTATTATACCTTATCCTATGAATATATTATTAAATTTATTGATTTGAATATACAGACTTTTCAAGTCTCAATGTTTATTACTTTGATCTGTTTATCGGTGTTTCATGCTTAAACTATTGAACGGATTTTGATACGGTCAACTTGAAAGTCAATGTATATAAGCAAACTTTGAAGTGACCTACACTACGAGTATAGGTATTATAATGTTGTCATAAGTTGTGTACAAATCTGTTGATGAAAACAGCATTTACAGTTTTATGTCTATGTCTGATATTATATTTTTATCTTAAATCTTTCTGCAACTGATCCAGGAGCTCATTATTAATTTACATTCACGATGTCGCCAATTTTGAAACAGTGTATTTCTATTTACAGAATGCGACATCCGACAAAACAGGAAGAAAAACTAAATTAGTCTTAAAGTAATTACTTATTAAGGTAATTACTAATCACTCGTTTTATGCCTGTCACATAAAATAATAATTTGTTTCGAAGTATGGAGTCGCAATTATACTTATTGTTACACTACAGATTCTAATGTAGCTAACGAAAATCGGGTTGTCATTGAACCTCAAAAGGATCACGTCCATATAATCTCGGTCCGTTTCCTTTTACATAAAATGCCCTGCAACAATCCCTTCTATAGAAATCGGTTTTGATGTTGAACGCAATAACTTATAAAGGCCTAGTCGCTCTCTTGAAGACTCCGTTTGTACAACGGTTTACTTCATACTCGTTCAACCCCGAAGAACCCATTACAATATGCACTTTTTTAGAATTAGCAGATTAGTAACCGACACCCCTTACATCAAGTAGTCATATTGTCCACGTTTTCCAGACACACCAGGACTGATAGTGAGATGCACCTGTTAAGAAGAATGTGAAAATCATTTACCATCATGAACATAAGTTTGAACTAAGTCAGCATATGATTCCAATCAAAATCGAAGACAACAATAGGGACGTAAGAAATGTATTTTGAATTAATAATGTTAATGAGCACCTTTAAGTATTTTACGTCGGTTAATTCAGATATCACTGCGGAAACAAAGGTCCGTTTATTCAGCCATCTGGAGTGGAAGCGCGCACCGGTAATCGTTAACCCTGAGGTGATATTATTTGGAATATCAATTTCCTTTATTATTATTATAACACGTGGCGTAAGGTGTGAAGGTCTATTTTGCATCGCATCGTTGTTGTTTAGGTGTAAAGATGTATGACATTGGTATCGAGAACAGACGTAAGAACTGGGAGCCGCGGGCAGCGGGCACGTGCGCTTGCGCACCTTGCAACATTCTGTTGCTGGACACTAAATAAATGAGCTTTATGTGAGAGGGTATTTTTTCTCCAAGATATCATACGTTTAAAAATTCATCTTGTCATTTTTATAACAAGTGGTTTTCGATAGACTGGTTGAAGGTTTAAATTACAGTCAATATTACATATTTTACTAAATAACAAAAAATAGATTTCATATGTTGTATTTGAGTTCGGCTTTCTTCTACGTGGGATTTAAAATTAATGATGTTAGAATATTTTTTATTTATATTCAGATAAAAAAACATATTTCACAGGACATGGGTAGGTACTTAAAGTTTATTTAATTAAAATATGCAAAAGCTGTATATTGTCAAAATTTTTGATATTTTGTATATTTTGTATCAAAACATAGGAATAATACCTGGCAAAGTCTTTAGCTGTGTTCTGTACTAACGAATACTTTCGAGAAAGCATGCTAACAGACCAAGCGATGAGAAGAGGTTATCGTTACTCTTACATATCTCTGGCACCTGGGGCGTCATTTACTTAGTCGGCTAAGAAGGAAGCCGCAAGTTTGATAACTGACTATCCAGCACTACCATCAAATCACATTAACAATTTTCGCGCTTGATTCTAAGGGCGTTGGGATTGAACTGAATTGTTTAGTGCTCAACGACTTTCAAAATAAAGGATTCTATACAAGATGCATCACAAACAGGGTAGGTGGATTCGGATACAATTACCGAAGAATCCCTTAATATCGCGATACATTTATAGTTTATATATGTATATTAAATATTTTCGTTTTCGATGTACTTGAAATTTGCTCAATAAGTCAAGTGGTGTAAGGAGCTCCATCACTTCCTAGTATGAACTAAAATGTGCATCGTTATAATTTATTTTAGTTTTTCTAAAATACAAGCGATTCAAACAAACGACATTCAGAATATAATCAAAATTTCCAATACAGTATTTGGTACGCAAATGTGACATTAATTACAATATTTGCATGTCAATTTTGTTCAAAGCGGATATCGAAGGGTTCATATTAAAATTTAGTATTCGTCGTTACCCGTTATCCTTCCAGTGACCGAGGTCAATCAGCCATAGTGGCTGCAACTATAAATTTCTTTTAATAAGACACAAATGCAACTTTCTGTTCGTTTTGGATCGCCAACCAAAGAAATTTAAATAAAACACTTTTATCAGATTCGACAGGTGGATCAGTTTTGTTCTTTCTGTTCACTTTAGCATCGCTGTAGGTTACGGATTAGCGGCGACTAATCGATTTCCGATACGGAAAGGGAAGTGCTTTATTAGTTTCATAGTTGCCACCATTTTTGTCTAGCACTATAAAGTTTGTTTGGATATTTTTTACTTTAATTTTGTTTTAATAAAAAAATGCTTAACCCGAGGTTAGGCGGAAAATTTATGTTACACAAACTTTGATTGTTCGACGGCTTCCGTAATTTAAAACCATATTGACTGCTCCGAACTAGATGTGATTTAAGGTAATTATGTATTTTGATGAAGTAATATGTTTTGGAGATGTGAAATTATGTTCATTGCATGGTTACGTCCTAGTGTAAATTCTTTTAATTACCGAAAAAAATAAAAAGAACAAAAAAGAAAAAAATAATAACATTCTGCTTCAAAACTAGGCACCTGAGAAACAACTTATAGGCTTCTTTATCATTATGCTGTTGGTATAATATGAGCAAGACACAGAGGGACCGTATTATAACACTGATAACATGGTGTTAACAAACCACCGGCTCAAATATTTGGATATTTTTACAATTGCACCTCATCATTTAAAATATATGAAATATAGAAATAAAGACTTACTTAAACTTATTGTAAATGGATTAAATCAAAACAAATATTATGGTCAGTATTATTCATTACTCGTCTTATGATGTAAAATAAAATTTTCATAATCACTCTGATGGGTTAAGTGATTCGCATACATGTACTGTAGGTACATCTAAACAAATTACAGCACTAAGTAGTTATATTAAATTACATCAAAATCGAACTAACGCTATATACTTCTACACTGAACGGTCATCCGCATATTGCGGATGTAAGAAAAATGTTACTCATTATTAACAAACCGAAACAATGAGCCTATAAAAATATTAATATAATGTAAACACTCAAAGTTTTTCGAGTAATATTTCACTATAACATTATCAAGACAATGCGGGGCCACTAAGCACTACAGTTAACTTGTCCACAGGAAACCATTTATTTACATTGAATGAATACATCAATATTATCAACCACATTTTCATTACCGCTGCAAACCGAGTACTTAAACTTCCCACGTTAAACGTCATTTGGGAAACATTAAACAGTAGTTTCGCCATTATAATTTCAATATCGCTACTTTGTGTACAAAGTGGCGGTTTAATATTCATCAGGTCTTAATCAGTTTGTGGCAGCCCACCCACGTATGACCGACGGTGGTGCCACCGTTTTCTTCGCCATCAGTGTGGCCATCGTCATACTAATTCAACAACTTCGTCCTCGAGTGGGCTATGTGCAATAAATATTTAAGATTAATCTGATTGGGGACTGCAGCTAGTTAGTAAGAGAATACTAACGATGGCTAAGACCACTGGACTGGTTGGATCTGGTTGGATATTTTATTTTGCATAGCATTCATTTGCTGGTCCTTACTGTCAATTAATATACAAACCTTATTCTAAATAAATTGATAGGTATTTAAATGTATACAGATAATATTATTATACAACTTATAAAGCAATCAAGTTTTTGTCATAACAGTAGTAATGTAAAATAATAAAATTTCATTAGTTTACAATCAATTTGATATTAAAGGTAAATACTATAAAATAACATAAAATAATAATAATATTTCATAGAGCAAGGATTTTTCACAGATACAGACCGTGAGATTCCGTGTTGCTGTTTTGAATATTGTAAATTGTAACACATTTCAAATCCGCATTTAAATTCTCTGATGTTCCATTTGACCTAAATTCATCAACACAATCCTTGACTTTCCCAATGCTGGGGCGTCTTCCGTCATAAAATGAACTAAGCTGATCAGATGCGGATTGGTGAACTTCATACATATATGACAAAATTACAGAACGCAAAGGTATGCAGGTTTCATATGTCAAGCAGCACTGAAACATTATGGTGAAGTATGCTCTACGTCGCTGATCGATGCAGATGTTACTGGTGGGCCTTCGTGGAAATTATTAATGTGGCTAATATTAAAGCTAATAACTACGTGGCCGGACGCAAGTTAATATGAAGTGTACAGTATATATTGTTCATTGTAATTGTGCTAAAATTAATAATTTAAAATAGGTGATACAGATACCTAAACCTACAACACGCACCGGGCTCTCACCAAGGATAGTTCAATATGTGTACATAGGCTCCTGTAGTCTATTAAAAGCGCAAATAACTATATATTTTTTTATTGTCTATATATACGTTTATTTATATTTGTTTGACACACACTTTCATTTTGTATACTAAAATGTGAAGACAATACTAATCATCAACGACTCCATGTTTTGCTGCTGCTACGTGGAACGGTTGTGGTACGTATGAATTATTGACGAGGCACTTTAGATCATCTATGATGTAAAAATATAACTTAGATATACATATATACACATTGTTAATACTTTAATTTTAGTCATTAAATGTAACTTTACTAATGAATCATATTTATCATTTAATAAATAAACTCCTGTAAACTACGGTCATGAACTGCCGACCGACGTGGATAGTACTTGTATCCCTATTGTAGACTTTTGGTACCTATCAAGTAACAAATTGTGTATCTAAGATCGATACTAGCGTAATGAAGAGGGCTCAGCATTTAAATACATTTGCATATTAGAATGTGCTCACTCTATCGGCACGGTATAGTCAGGGAGTGTGGTAACTGAACGTATTGCATGAATTCGAGTTACCATAGAGGCAAGTTGCTTGCTCGTTTACAATGTTTTTAACAGAATACATTCATATAATAAGAATAAGAAGTTCAATGTTTTTATGTACAATGATTTTCTAGTTTAATAACTGAGTTACTTTAACCCGTTTTGAGTAAATTTCTAACCCATTTACTAGTGCTATATAATATAAATGTGCTATAAAAGGCATTTGAAATCAGAATTTTAACCTTATATGTAGTTTCATATGTTTCGACAGTCTTTCAGTAAGCAAGAGACTTTAGAGGTTAAGTTATTCAAAGTACGCAAGAATTTGATGACATTGTTAATCGGGTAACGAAATAGATATTCCTTGAGAATTCTGGTTATTCAATTCTGTAATTTATGTACAAATAGAAAATATAAAGGAAAAATCTACGACATGTACTCCTAATAGTACCTACCAAGAAATATCAAATAAAATAACTTAATAAAATTTCGTGGATATAATATTTGAATTCTTAATTCATGAGCTCGAATACCTTGATCGTATTATGAAACAGGACACGTCACAAAATACGAGCTGAGCGTGATTGATCTTTGCCTAGATAATGCTCATTACAAAGTCCCTTGGAGTTGGACATTGTTATGTTCACAGCCATACTGTCATACAAGATGCGTTTTCATATTATAAAGGCATGGTTGAGTGTTAGGTACGAGTAAACAGGACTCGTGAGATGTGATGAAAATATCCCATTTTTTATGACTGGGGTCTTTCAGTTGTGGTTATTTTGAATAATTACTTGCACTGTTATCAAGTTTTCTAAAATTATAAACTAACTGAATCGGTGGCGATTTCTATTGTCAGTTTAAACAGACTTCCGCCTTTACAAGGCGATGTATCATCGCAGTGGTTGTTCCCATTACGGCACCCGGCAGACAGGGTAGAAAGCTGTACACACACGTACCAACGTTATTGCATACTTGCACAGTTTTGATGCTGTGTTGCCAGTAGACCCGTAGACCAGTAGTCATTTAAATATTTTAGTGCAAATAGTGTGTAAAATTTGTTCCTTTTGCTTTTCTTCATTAATTTTCATGGCAATAGGAAAAATGAACTTTTTTTTACAAACAACAGAGATAAATATGAGAGTGTAATAATTTTCAATTTACAGCTTACAGCAACATCTTAAAAAAAATCATGAGCCCTTAATATAGTACATGAAATTGAAAATGCTTCTAACTACAATGTATGTACTAGTCATTACCCTACGCGGTTCTGATTAAGACTCGATGCATTATTATTGCTTATATTTATTTATAGTTAACCAAATTCATGTCATAGATACAAGACATGAAACGTCTATTACATTATTGTATTTATTAGCCGGGTTAGCTTACCTCGTTACGTTGGTACCGACTTAATATATATCCAATTTTTAACATGACAACTGGCAACCCCGTGAGTGAACAAATGTATGTTATGGATGTGTAGTGCTGATGGAAGCTAGCTCGCAGCTCGCAGCGATGTGCAGTTCGATAGCGGCACCAATTAATATGCAATGTCGTACTTCTCGTAAACTAGTCATGGGCATATGCCAATATGTTGAAACCGTTACACTAGACACTATTTGTATAATTCCGATCGATTACCTGCTCCATCGGGGCATAATTAAGTGTTTGTTATTTAAATTCTCATCGGCCCCATTCGTCCTGCAAACTTCACTAAGAGTATTATGCTAAATGGTTAATTTTTAATACATAAATTTAATGAAGATGCGTGCGATAATTATGTCTTTTTACATAACAGTAAAAGTGAGCCAGTAAAAATATTATAGAATTTTATATATCTTATATAGGTTAGTATTACTTATGAGTGATGTTATTTTAGAAAGAAGTTTTGAGTAATTTAATGTATTCATAAATTTACTCTTGTAATAATAATTAATTAATATTATTTATTACGTACTATAACATTTCTTTTTAATATTCATTACATTACATTACAATTATATTCATAAAAATTAATAATACATACAATTGCAGCGCCCGGCTATAAATAAGAAGTGTGTTTAAGTAGTGCAATTAATATGATTTGAAAAAGCGCAATAAAAATAATAAATTAATAATGTCACATATGAAAAATTTTACATATTGGCGGCAAGAGGTCGGATTCGATTCTAAACTAATGTTTGTGATTCAGATAGATACCATATTTTTGTTCTCGAGTTTATATTGTTAGTAATGTCATTTATGTATATTCATGCCACCCGCATGCATCCCACGGAATCTTAGTGCGGGAAAATGTTTGAGCTTTTAAGCATCTTTGTACGAAAGAATTCAAGGAACTATTCAGTATTACGTTAGTACAAGAATGAAAAAATGCTTCAAACTTTGTTGAGCGCACGTTTGGCGCGAGCTTATTAGTAACGGCTTGCTAAAGAGCGATACAGTGGTAGCAACGTTAGTAATGGAGCTAATCGCAGATAATGAGTTCGGCGCGAACAGTATGGTAATGCGGAGTATCACACATCGGCGCGCCCTCTATCGGCGGCATCACGCCGGCGCCGCCCGGACCCACGTCTTAGCATCCATTCCCGTACTGCCTACATTTTGTTTATCAATCACATGTACATACATATATTATAAGCTATTCGGACGGTTTTTGTTAAGTTTAGAGCGATGTATTTGTTGAGATATAACAATAGTTACATTTTTTATTTATCCGGATCTTTTTCAAAATTTACATACATAATCTGAAAAGAAAACGGTAATCAGTGAATAGATAAAGTATTGTTTTATATTTATTATACATCAAATCTTCGTTATAAATGCTAAAAGCCGCCTTTTAGTTAGTTTAAATATACATGGAAAGATACGAATCGTTTCTTTAATAATGTGGTCATAGCCGTTTTGACTTTGTTAAGTGTCCCAGTTTGAGGAGGACTTCCGATTTTCACGCTCGTAACCTTCAACCAAACGTCCAATGTTAAGTAAATACGAGTATATTTGTAAGCTGTTATTCATTATTTTGTAGCTGTCTCGATTTGAAAACGATTACCGATTTTTTTAAGCTTCCATCACCAAATTTGATAGACGGTAAAGGGCAACATCAGGTATTGCATTACAGTATAATTGCAGCCACGCCATGGCGTTTGAATGCGATGACTATTTTATTTATTATTTATACATCAATTTTACAGAACACCATTTTGTATTACAAAGTATCAAGTACAAACAAATCAACAACAAACAAAACTTTTATATTCAGTTTAACATAACAGTATATAAATTAGTGTAACAAAGTTCTATTGAACATTTAAATTACATTGCACAAGCAAAGAACGAAAAGTAATAAGTAACAGAAAACCAGACATGATACGCGGCGTAGATGGATGACCTACCGCAAACGCGACTAAAGAATAACCTGCACGTACATATAGCCTCACTGACATTAAAGCTCGCAACGCACAGCATAATAATTAGTCATTAGAAAGTAGGCAGTCAGGGAGGGTGGTAGGGGCGGTGCTCGTCTGTTTCAGCTTATCTGAAATTACATCTTTTATGGGTATCCGCGATTATTCCGCGCTGCAGCGACTTGCGGCGCGTTACTGCCGCTCGGAAAACAACTCGGCATTACCATTGGTGTTCTACATAATCCCTACTATTTCTTTTTATGAGATTGCTTTCTTTCGCTTCTCATGTCTACATCCACATTTGTATATAATGATCGGGAGTAAAATTGCTTGTACTTCGATAAGTTGATTTTGGAAGTAATGTCGCTTAAACAATAATGTTTCAGTTCAAAAGTTTCTCGAACGTCATGAAAACGACACCATATTTGTATGTGACTAATATATTTTACATACGCATACCCAGATGACTACAGCGTAATTTATGAACGCGTATAAACTTTCTAGGAAGAGGGAACAGATTCAATCTAATATCTTTGTTTGTTAGACAAAGCACTGTCTACAACAACAGACGAATAATTCAGTGGAGTTAACTTGAATTCATAATCAAGTAATTTATGTGCACGGCGAATAAATTAGCCGCTTCAGCCCGCGCGCCGCCCATAACTTACCCCAATAAATTGCCCAAAGCGGGCCAACTTCATTTTATCTCCAAATACTAATAAGTACTACTACCTACGTACTCAGTAACTCGGTTTTATTTCCACTTTATTTTTGGTCGTTCTGTTAATTTCCACCCTGATATGACCGTTTTATGATGGCGTTACGCGATTACAATGCGATAAGTTTAATACGGTGAACGAGCGTAAATACAAAATAAAACTTAGGAAAATGTGACTTATTGTCACACACCAATTCTATTATTACCGTGTCGGTGTTATGTTAATAATGTTTTAAATTTGTTTCGCTGCGGGGTGATTTGATAATGGTAACACGGTATTTGAAATTGATCACCACAACGCATACATTTTGAAAGCGATAAGATTCAATTTAACTTGGCCGTTCTGTTGACTCTTGACACCTTTAAAGCCGTACAGTACGATCACGTATCAGGTAGCACCTGTTTTGCATAAGGCGTCATGGCGAGAACCCCACGTTTAAAGTGTAAATTTTGCGATTAAAAGTATAAAATTGAGCATAAATACGGGAAACAAAATGTGTTTTGATAAGAATAATAAGCAAACCACATATTACTCATACCTTCTATCGCAAGGACGAACAGAGGTGCCTTTATTTATTTATATGTGTTTACGATTACTTTTTTATGACATATTAATAACAAACTTTGATGTCGAATATCAATATCATTTGCTGGGTATCACTAGTAGTTTTGACATATTTTATTTGTAGGTATTACGTTTTTTGATATGGAATCTTTCACACGAACACGAATTTCACAACGTTACTTAAACTATAAAAAAAAAACTGAAATTTATTTAAATCCTTTTTATTATTAATTTACTTGTAATATCTTATTATTATAAGTAATAATTATCGATTGCTACCTACTGTGGAAATACGTACCAATTATAATGACTCTAGCGTCGATAAATACAGTCGAGTAAACAGTGTTCGTTAGAAAAAGTGTATGAATATTAATGGAGGTGTTTTGAATAAAACAATGAGTAACTTTAAATTATAAAGATAATGATTCAACCCCGACAAAAGTTGTCATGGTGTCCAAATTGTCCAATAGAGGCGACGATAAAATTAGCATATACCGAATGGACGTGTCACGGTGCAGGAAGTAAGGTGTAATTTGTAAGGTTTGTGATTAATAAAGTGTACTAAGTGTGACCCGAATAGGACAGATTAGCGACCACTTTATCACTTCTATTCCGAGTTAACGTCGCGTGACGGATCTCGTTTGAAACTCATAAAGAGTCCGAAGCAAAATACACTCGTAGATAACGCTAAGTTTACGTCTCGAGGCCTTTTCCACTTGCCAAGTTTAGACTGAAACACGGGAGGGTCAACTTTAACAAGTTTATTTAAGTTTACCATTATTATAATAGAATTTCGACTTTATAATTGGGTCTGCGAGTTAATGCCTCTGCTTATAGTATCTGTCACGATAACTTAGCCGATAGGTTTAGTCTCTACGGCTCAGAAATATCAGTCCGGATTATAGTTTATATACCTGGGAGTATATATAGTCGTAAGGAGTAAATAATAAGCGTCTAGGAAATAATACATTTTAAAGCCATCCCCATGTAATGGGCAGTAGTTAAATAAAAAAGCGCAGTTGCTGTAAGTTTGACTTGCGTGACGATTGCTGCTAGATTTTAGCTATAATCAATCTCAATACAATATCAATGAGTGGAATTTAAAATGACGTATTTTTATCCCGATCCATTATATTCCATTATGTCATCCATGATATTGGCTATGAAATTTAATTCCAAGCAGTTAATCATGAAACATCATTTTTATGTAATTTATGTAAAAATATCGATAGCGTTATTGAGGGAGTTCGCGGCGACATCAATGTATTGGAAAATTGGCATAAGTTTTTTTTTATAAACAGCAACAATTATTTGAATTACTTCCGTTATATATCTATCTATAAACTTATTTTCAATTCGTGAATTACATTGGGTTTGGTTACTACATAAATGTTATGTTTTGTTAAATATTACAGTGATTACATACATATACAATGGTTTAAATTGTAAACAAAAGCAATACGGATATATGTATCATTGACTGCGGCACCAAATATGATAAAAATCATATTATGTAACAAAGAAATACTACTATTTCGAATGATCGATTAAATAAATCTATTTGTTGACTTATATTACATGGATATTATAATAAGCAATAAGTTTATAAAATATATTAATATTGTAATGTTTACCTAACTTCTTAGAGTGGGTACCATGTGACGATATTAAATGTTAATCACTATATATATTTATATATTTGGTCTCTTCGGTAAGTATAGGGTCAAAATTATATTTGTACTATTGAAAATTACAATTACGAAACAAAATTATACCTTAAGTCAGTATAATAGTTATTTAGCCCCGTGCTGTCTTATCTGCGAGGTAACTCACGCTTCCACCATTATCCCCTGCAGGCGCACATTATAAGAGTGTTTGCTCAGGATTATAGGCACTTTGAATTTACATAACATTTTCTGTCATTTGCTTATCGTTCACATGACAAGACTCGCGCATTATACATGAATATATTTGACAAATTTTAGTAGAAGCGATGGTGTGAAGTATTCAGGAATGTCTCGCAAAAGCGGGGTATAAGCTCGACGGCGTGGGGCTATGAGCATTTGAATAATCGCACTGAGCTCAAAGCCGGGGTATTATATGATAATAATTTCACGCGCGAGCGCCTTGCGTCGGGTGGCAACCCCCCGCCCCGTTTCACCGCACCGCCCGGTAGGAATGTGTGATAAAATTGAACTCACCATCGATATTTACCAACTAAATATTATTCATACCTTATTCGCCACGGGATCGACGGAAGCGTTAGCAGACCGAATACCTGCAACTATTGAATAATCCTCCCCCAATGTTCTTTAATTAATTGATACTACAAGCGTTAAAAACCGTTGAAGTGTTAAAAACGAAGGGGCACTGTGTAGGGGAAAAGGCAATTTGTACTGGAGTACTAATCGTGAGGAGAAGCTAAAAACCAATCTTATTGCTGCGTACGTTTAATTCGTTCAATATTTACTAAGTATTTATTAGGATCGCATCACTTTAGTGACCTCTGGTTCGTAGACTTTACGCTCCTCGGATTTATTGAAATAGTTTTAAGTGGTAAGTTAAAAAAGTACTGCACGAAAATATCTAATCTTTCTAATATCTTTTCATAATTTGTGAAACCTGCTAACCAGCGATTGGCCCTAAGCTTCTTCATTGTTAAAGAAGGAAGCCCAAATGTACGTCGATTAATCGTATCGTTAAAAACATTCCTTATATTTTAAGAAATAAATATGAATTTTATTACCTATTATACAAGAATGTCGACTTTGCACTTGCGTCTCAACGTGATTAACTCAAAAATTAATACACGGATTTTCATGCGGTTTTAATCAATAAATTTAGGATGCTTTAAATGTACCTACGAGGTAAACATGAATAAAATATAAAACGCCTAATAAAAACGAATAATAATAATTTTGGGTGTGATTACTATTAAGGTGAGGCGGGTAAGGATAGATATTTAAAGATAAAGCAAGTTAAAGAAAAGGTATAAAGATAAAGTTAGATTATACAAATATCATATAACAGCCACAGTTACGCAGCCAGTTAGGAAGCAGATTCATGGTTTCTAGCTTGATGGGCATTGCATGAATGAGTCCCCTGGTTTTCACGAAGACAAGACATATGAAAATAATGAAGTGTAAATCTCGTTATCTACTTTCATTAAAAAATATCAATTTTTGTTAACACCCAAAAATAAATCTACAAACGATGTATTTGCCACGAATACAACAATAAAAAACCGAGCCCTCATAGTTACAAGTTGTTGTAAATGGCTTAAACATACAACAATTTGTAGTTACTAGCAGATAACGTGTGAAGTGTTAAAATTAGCATATCACAATATTATAACGTATAATTACGTTGTTAAACGCTCGTCATAAAATTAGTAATTCATAATAGTGTTGTTTTAGATGGTGTATCGTTAATGGGAGTGCGGTGTTGTTAGTATAGTAACTATTAATTTGATCATAAACCAAACTGCCACTATGGTGAGTGAGCACGCGCCTCCCCTCAACAATTAAACTAATCACGTCGTGTTATGACATTATAATTATAACCATAATTTATGGACGTTGTAAGAGGAATGAAATAAGAAATATCATTTAGGGATATTGAACAGTCAGATTTCATACAGTTTTAATATAATTATTGAATCTAATAATTAATTGTACATTATTATTGGAAGGTGATTAATTTCTCAATCGTACCTGCAAAGATAATCTTTTATAAACATATCATTAAATACACTACGTTAATAGTTACTTTATGTTAATTAGTAAATAAATCTGCAATCGATTTCTGACTACAATTAATCCTCAAGAAGATATCCACAGTCTGTTAGTATTAATCAATTGATACTGTGCCATGTCAGGTCCGGGATCGAATCTTGCTTGCATCTCAAATTTTTCGAAGGGCCCGTATCCCGTTGACTGGTGTCGATCTTAAGTAGAGGGTACGGTCGGTAGTAGGATGAGTGACCGTTAGTGGTAAAATTTGTTGAGCCATTCCGTGCTTTGGAAGCACATAAATCTGTCACCATTGGTATGTTAAGATGACAGTCATTAAAACATGTTGGAGGCCATCGAGGGGAATAAAAACTTAAACTTGAAACATCACGAAGATTCTGCACATCTGAGAATTCTCTTGAATGCTTTCAAAGGTGTGTTTAGTCGGCAGAGTCACTTATCTTAGAGTGATTATATTATTTATTTAAATTATTATTATTTCTGTCTGTTTCTAACTACGTGCGTTCAACCTACGCTCTTGATTTACCTTGGTAATAAGACTGTTCTTATCAACATCAACATCGAACCTTTTAAATCCCTGTGTAATTCTAAAATTAGGTACTCTTACAGATGACAAGATTTCACATGCCTAATTAAAGACCAATTATTAAATCGCTTTCGGTTAAAATGCTGTGAAAGAAGCAATTGAAATAGCAGGCATTTATTGTTGCAGGCAACGATAGGCCGTGGAGACGATGATGTATCTTAATTTTATTTTTAAATCTTAAAAGTCAACAATATGCTTCTTTGTAGAAAAATAGAAGCGAAAAATGAAGAAATAGTCACACATTGTCCATGTATACTAGTGAAGTGACAAATCCGCTGCTTACAGCGGATAACCATTTTGCTCTATGGTAGTTTTTTTTTTGTTTACACACTCACTCCCCCGCACTAGGATTCCCTGTGTTGCGGGTGGCATAACAAATATGGCACCACAAACACTCATGACCCGAGAGCAAACATTTATCTGTCGCATAAATGTCTGCCCCGGCCGGGAATCGTACCCGGGACCCCCTTGCTCGCATTGCAGGGTCACTACCAACTGGGTTCCAACCAACTGGGTACCAACGGGTTCGTCATATAATATGACAAGTGCTGCTTCGCTGAACACTGTTCATTCTAAGTTGAATTAAAATGATAATAGTCATCATGTCATCTGTTAATGTGTAACTAGTATAAACAAAAAATATCCCTGACAGATGTTCAACAAACCATATTTTAACATATACTTTTCACAGTACGCCTTTAGATACTAACCCATTTAAATAATGATAAATGTTTTGATATACTTCACGATATGCACGGTATGCATGCGGTAAATATATGTACTTCCTTTAAAACTGATAAAGCTTACCCTTTGTAGTACAAACGCCCGTTTAAAAATGTGAATAGCAATAAACTTATAATTAACAACAAACTTCATGCTCGAGTAAATATGTAGACATTAATTTCCACACTAGCTTATCTTTTTGGGAACTCAGGCCGCTTTTATCTGTCATCGTTTTCTACGTTTCAAATGATAAACAAGTAACAGATTAAAGGAATAGAATTTTGAGGAGTAAGTTGAAAACTTAAAGATTATATTTACACGGCACGTAAATGTCGCTTGAGCTTTTTCGATTGTATCTAACCGCGGACGATAGTCGACTCTACGTATTACGTTTATGTACTCTAAATTATTTTAATATGCAAATAAGAAAATGTGAAGGAGAATTGTATTTCGAAGACGTCGACGTAGTTGGTTGCGCAGACTTATTCTTTAAATTAATGGGATTGCAAGATTAGAGTACTGCTAACTGTTTTACATGTAGGGAGTTTACGCGGCAATGCTCGTTCGTTTGTTCTGTGAAACAGATAAATGAAAGCACATAATTACTAGGCCGCCCCGTTCAACATGCAACAAGGATTAGAATATACTCGTTAATGCGCGTTTACAAGAACGCGTATGGCATTTATGACTGCATTATTTGAATATGGCTAGGAGACGAGTCAGGTCCATGCGGCCACTAACAGGATGCTCATGCGGCATTCATTAATTGATTTTGCTTTCCTCGACCACTTTACCATAGAATAATTCAATCTTCGATGCATCCATTTATGATCGTGTAACTTCAGAGTGATTCAAGCGACTAAGGTATATACCATTACATATAATATAGTATAATTAAGAAAAATTCGCATGGTTCTAAAAATTATCTAAATAACGTAAAAATTCACATAATATTTATTATTTAATGAAAGTGGAAATTGAATCCACAACCTTAAGTAAACAAGTGTCTCCTGAATGTAATCAATAGACGGTTTTAGGTCGCATTTTTGTGGTTTGATCAACTCTGCCGATATCACTTTTCAATCTTACGATAGGACTTACTTTTAGCCTAGGACTATTTTATATAATCCACAGATCCTCCTTCAGAAATAACTTAAGTAAATATAGTCTCGCAGGTTTCGTGATGGTATTCTATTTCTTTAGAATCCATAGTGAGTCAGTGGAAAAAAAACGTTAGTAAGTATCCGTTTAATTTTATTTTCATAAAAAATACATCAATAGAAACGAATAAAACGTACATATTTTAAAAATAAATCATTACTAGAGTATTTCGTTCAGGTTGTAATTCAGCCCTAAACAAAGTAATATTTCTTCGCTTATATAATATCTTCGCTTATAATCCCTTACCTTGCCTTGGCCATAAAATTGCTATGGCCTGGCAGCGACAGATAGTAACAGTATCATTTTGTCAGCCAAAATTGACTTGAAAGAGTTGACTCTAGAACAAAATGAACAAATTGGCAACGCGTCGTGTATTATGACATGACATGATATGCCTGTATTGTGGATTATGACATTGCGGACGCAGACTGGCAACCTTACTGAAACCACATATGTATTTTTGATCATATAATTAGTTTTCCAACGTACGATCGTAAACATAAGTAAAATTTAAGTTATTTTGAAAAACAAAAATTGTGCTGTTAATAAATAATAAAAATATTATACCACGGTTTGTATACTAAATTAAAACAATAATCTTAATAAGAGGTAAGCGCTAAAGATCATGCCCGCCATGTTGGTGTTACATATTAGCAGACGTTGTAAATCTTCGAAAGCATATTAGAAAATTCTCAGGCACAAGAGATACCAAAATCTTCTAAACGGTCCATACATAATATATTATCTGGTGAAACATTTTACGTCATACTTTTGAAGGTTCTTTAAATACGATAGAAAAACAGGACCCTTATTAAAATTACTTCCTCGTTTGTATGTCACACGTAGTACTGGACACACAGTGTTTTGATCCAATGCCAGATGTATATCACGAATAAACAAATTCTGATTTTGGAAGTTAGTTTTGCAGCATAAATTAATTAAAAAATATATATCCAAACTAATATTATAAAGAAAGAGTGCGAATTTTGTGAATTTGAGTATAAATGCGGAAAATAATCTTCGGAATTATGGCACTAACTTGAAAAATTTATTTACAATTTGAAAGGTAAATGTTAGTATAGAGGTAATACCTAATCGTTCAACCGAAACGAGGTCTGGGCGGGCCGCTAATATTTTATTTAATGCATTTTGAGAATATAATATCAAAAGACCTGAAATGAAGTTGTGATTATAATTTTAAAATACTACTTTACTAAATACTTTCTAACAAAAGAGATTTGAGAAAATTCGAAAAAAATAACATCACTATGACCTGTCTTCGAAATTATAAAGAGAATTACAGAATATTGACCACTATTTGACTGACAGATAGTTTACAAGGTGCTACAAAATGTTTAAAATAAAGACAACGGAAAATATTTCTTAATAAATCTACAGTATAGAATAGTAACCGCGCGTATCCAAGCCGGACTTAACCGGTTTTGGATTTACAGCTTGCGTCGTTATAAACATTAAATTAAATATTCAAAATATTAAGGCAAAGATAAAGATGCAAATCACGGAATTATGTAAGTAACCTTATACTTCAATAAAAGTGTTTCAACAGTGTTTCATAGAAAGTTATTTTGAATATTATTATTGATTTCTATTTAAACTAGGTGGAAAAGTTTCATAATTGGAACCTTTAGAATATATTATAATATTTATAGACGCATCAGTTTTTGAAGGTAGGCATTTTTAAACATGTCTGATAATATGGTCGAAGTTTAATCATTAATATATACGAGTAGATTTTCGATTTATTAGTAATCATAAGTAGAATTACATAAAATATTATTATGTCCTAAAACATTAATGACAACGTTATGTTGTAAATATCTAATTTTATATATATTAAATACA